>JAEIIJ010019387.1:0-12303 GCA_018904815.1 Drosophila ogumai | reverse complement strand
AAAAAAAAAAAAAAAAAAAGATGAAGCTGAAAAAAATACGATGAGCCTGTCGTCTTGAGCATATTTTCCCAGCTCGAAATGTTCCCATTTTGTAACGATCATCCTTAGATTCAGCTTAGGAAGCCGGGTGCTACGAGCCTTCCACAGGAGCCTCGCGCAAGTCGCTTTATCCCGACAATATGGTAATTCAAGTCGGAATAATTTAACATAATTGGCACACAGACAAGGGCGTTCAAAGCCGCGACAGAAGCAAAAAAAAATAATAAACTGTAGACGTGTTAAGATGAAGTTATCATACTCTATTTTAGGCAATTAGGTGGAAATAGCTGTGTGATATCATAAAAGAGGTAAAGGTTAGAAAAACAAGTTAGTTGGAAAATTAAATTTTGATTATTTAAACAAAATAAAAAATAGAAACAAAAACAATCTGGAATAGAAGATTTGTATAACCCTTTAAAAAGCTGCTTTTGAGGTACCAAATTCTGTGTTAATTTTTTTATTCTTGAAATGTAAAATTATATAGATTATTTTTGCCAAATTCTTAGAGCTTTAAAAACTCTAAAGATTTAGTTGTTCCTTCCGAATAATAGTTTTAAAAGCAAGAATAATTTCAAACTTTTAATTAAACGTACATTTCCTTTTGCTTTTATTAAAAAATAATTCAACATATCCGATCTATTAAGTATATTTTTAAACTCACTCAATTCATCCCTTTATCCTGTAATTAATTCCTAACCAAGCTTATTTAAATAATGTCATTTTTCTTCAACTTAACAAAGATTTGTAAAACCCAGCAGGGCAGGGGGAAAACGTGCAAAACGTCGACTCATTAATGCCATTTGCTCCTGTCAAGCCCTTAACCCTTCTCTGAGCCCGGTAAACACGATGCCCTCCTGCATCACTCTGGCATTGGAAAGAGACCTTATCTGGGCAAAGAGTAGCGCCAGCATCCGAATCCCAGCCAGAGGACGAGGTGCTGCGTGGCACATTGTGCAAATGTTCACACAATCGGAGGCAAATGAGCTTAGAGTTGCGAGTTCTGCTTGGCTTCGGGCGCAGACGACGCGCCATATTAAATTAATATGCTTCAAATGTGCCGCAGCTGCCTCTGTCTTCTCACCCTGTCCTGCCAGAGTCCAGGATCCAGCATCCTGCGGAGTCCTGAGTGCCGAGTCTTGAGTCCTGGCCCCCACCACTTGCACTGCTAATGTAATTTTTCGCGGCCAGTTAAGCATATACTCCAAGAGATTGCCGCAGACAGAATTTATGCTTATTAATGTGGGCCGCATTCCTTGGTCAATGAAGGCCTCAACTTCAAACGCTGTCCACGCTCCCGCAGAAAACCGTCTGAAGGAGAGCTGTCTGTTTGGGCATTTTATGGCCAAATGCGAGAGAAGGGAACCTTAATCATTTAGCTATTTACTTATATTTAAGAAATTATGGAAATACGAAATTTAATATCCTTAAATTAAATCTCTGAAGATTTTTCTTTGGGTAGATGAAAAATATTGCTATATAGATTTTTTTAAATATTTATTTATACCCACAAATTGTCACCCAAGAAACTGTGGTTACCCAAGTAGGAATTTTTTCATGGCTACTTCAAAGAGCAAAAAAATTCTCCTTTAGCTTCGCATTAAAGGCCTGACATTTCTCTGTTTATTTTTTTGTTTCGCCTTAACTCTGCAGCAACACTCCATTTTCCGCTCCCTTTGGCAGCAAACTCGTTTATCACAGGGACAACCTTATGAACTTTTACGGCCACTCCGTGCCTTAAAGAGCTGTGCATAAAAGTTGTTTACTCCTTGGTCGCTTCATGCCACAAAATTGTATTTGTTTTCACAAGTTGTCAAACACTGCTTACAGATTTGCACATGTCACGCCATCGCCAGGTGACGACGACGACGACTCGTCGACTACCTTAACCGAAAGTTATGTAAGTGTTTCATCCGCATGTGTCGCGTTGAAAATTGTTTTCCCCCCTCAGAAACCAACCCCTGCCACCTCGATCCCTTTTCATCTGTGGCGGAATTCTGGGCAGGAATGCTGACGAAGAGTCTTGCCTACTTATCGGCGTCGGCAGCCATGTCAAAAGTCACTCACAAGTTAATTTCGTTGGTCCTCGTGGCGCACCGGGTGTCAGTTGAAGGAACACCAAAAAAAAAAAAACATATAGTATTTCAGAGGGATGTGGTTGGTCTAAAAGGTGGGCAGAGAATTCTAGGAAATTTCGTTTATGGCTCTCGGTAAAAAGTATAATTTAAAATATGTCAAAAAGGTGGAAAAATATGTTGGTAAGCTTATTAAAAAATGTAAATACAGGCTTTATGGGAAATAGCAGGGGTTTTTTAATATATATATATATTTTTTTTAGTTTTAAATTGGTTCCTTTTAGGTATTATGATATTTTCTTAGATTACTTCATAGATAGAAACTGTATTGTAATTAAAAAAAATATTTTATAACCCCTTTTTGTATAATAAGACATAAGAAATTTGTATAAAGAATCCCAACCCTTAAAGCATAGTCCCTAACAAAACCAACAGATTATCCTCATGCCTTCCAGAACTTTTTCAAATATTCTCAAAACCCATTACATAAAGTCTTGTATACTTTATCAAACTTGGATAAAATTTTACAACTCATTTACAAAAGTGCTGTAATCTTTATTTTTCTGGGTGCACAGATGTCTCTTTTTGCGTGGAAACAAGTACTATATCATGGCTCGTTCTGGCCACTTAAAGAAGCTGAAGTGAGTGTTGCTTTAAGGTCCTGCGGGAAAAGAAAGGACGAAGGCATTGGGCTGAACATTTATTGAAAACCTTGGCTGCATATTCATGAGCTCGAGTACTTGTTAGTTGATTTGCATTTTAATTTGCAGTCTTCGGAACTAGACTAAGCGTAAACGCCTCAGAACTTTTACTTAAATTAATAGTAATTTGCAATTTCAAAGGATAAAACGCACTACCATGAGCTTCCGCCAAGCGTGGCCATTGCCACTTCCTTCCGTCCTTTGTGGGGCCAGGCAACTAATTTATATTGCAATTGACTCCATTATGAATTCAATTACGCGGTTGTAAGCCGCAGAATGCTCGATAATTTATGCTACGTCAAATCTGCGAAATTTGCATAACACAGACATCTACATCGACATCGAAAGCCAATGAATATGTATGGCGCACAGTTGCCGCTTTTGTGTGCTCATTATGCCGCGCACCTTTCGCTACCCGGCATTTGTGTGTATTTCATGGCTGGTATTTATGACCATTAGTCAATAAATTTTAATTGATTTCACAGTGCAGAGTGCCTCGAATGTAAATTACAAAAGGAATATTGTTTATCGAGTGAATTTAATGTACATATATTAGATGAAAGTCGGTAGACCATAAGGCTCTATTGTGGGCTATGTAATCGGGCAATTATAGTGCAAATTGCCAAAGGCCCAATACAATTTGGTTGGCTTCTTTGTTTAGGCCCAAAACAACCGTAGTAATTAGTAAAGGTACATGTATATGTGCATGACTTCTAAGTAATATTTATTCAGCATTTACAGGATTTAAAATTATAGTAAAGTTTTAAAACTAATGAAGATATAAAGTTTAAAGTGTGTTATTAATTAAAAAGATTAAACTTGGAACTACTTCCCATTTAATAAGCTTTAAATAAACCTTTGAAAAATTCAAAAATCTTATAAGTTTTTAAGTTTTATAATCAACTTGTAATAGTTTTTTTCCTCCAAATTGTTAAGAATTTTTTAAATATTTTTTAATCCCTAAAAGGGCCATTATTTTGGCCTCAATTGTGGGCCAATGCAATTTGTTTACCCTCTGACTTACGTGCTACACAATATCCTTTACAATTATAATAAATGTACAGGACCTTTACTATGCAACAAGGATACGAATTTCAATTTCACACCTCGTTGGAGGGGCACAGGAAAAATTGAGTTGACTAGAAAATGTGGCCCACTCGACGGAAGATGAAGACCTTATCCAATATGTTGTCAGCCTGTGTGTTGCTGCGTGGGTTTTTCGGTTTGGTGTTTGGTGTTTTTGCCATTTGATTTTTTGGTGTTTTATGCCCCAAGTATGTGGGAGTGTGTGTGCGCTTCAGGTTGTTGCCCTTTTACGGTGAAAAAGTTTTAGATTTTAGACACGGATAAAAAATGAATATGAAAAGTGTACACCCCCTCCGGCAGAAGCATTAAATATGCAAATTCCGGATGGGGACCAAACCGTGCAACAGAGATTTTCCGGGCTTTGGAGTCAATACGTTATTGAGTCACCCGTGACCCCTGGGCTGTGACCTTGCGTACCTGTATTAAGGTGGACCCGGACCACCGGCATATAGTATTTCAATTATTTGTAAAAGCCCAGCCAACGCATGGGACATGGCACATATCGGATGGCAGCCGTCACATTTACCATTAAATTGCGCTGAAATCTGAACCAGGCGTATTCCTAATGTGTTATATAATCGTGTGCCACTCCAAGCCCTGATGTATGACATGGGTGTGCTAGTTTGACAGCCACACGGCCCATGTCCTTGGGCACCCAGAGTCCTTGGGAAAGCGAAGCCCTCTTCGACTACACCCACAGCCAACAGCGCTCTGTTCCATTTGGCCAGAGACGAAACTCTCTACAAAGTTGGCTGTGTGTGTGTGTTTCTCTTTGAAATTAAACGATTTAATTGCATTTAAATTAAATAAAATACGCGTGCGAAAAGTTTTACATTTTACGCATTCATTGGCGCACACAGAGCGGCCCCAAATCAAATCACTCAACTCAAGCATGACAGCCGACGGGGAGAATAGCACTCCATCTTCATCTCTACCTTCAATTGGATTCTTATGCACTGGAAAAAACGTAGAAAAGGGAGAAAATATGTAAAATTACCAAAGAAAATCTTGATATAAAAGATTCAATTTAGACATTATTAACGAGAGCATTTCACAGTTCTTGAAATGATATTTTGAGAGGGAGAAAATCAATGCCTAATTTTTTCATATTTTATAGATTCCAAAGGACAGATATTATATATATATTATAGGGTTTTCTCATAAATAAATTTAAAATAAAATAAGTCTTTTTTTGAGTGCTTAAAAATTGCATTTTCAAACCTTTCAAAGCAGATGTCAAGTAGTCCTTCTTTCAGTGAACTTCTGATAATTTTGATATCAGAATTTAAGCTTTAAGTTTAAAAAAAGAGCTTGAAGAAAAATCTTGAAATAAAATAAATAATAAAAGCATTTTTTCAAAGTGCAACCCACAGCCCTTGAAAAGGGATGGCACCCTCAAGGTGGCTGTTGGGTGGTTTCTAGCTGGTTGGCAAACACCTCCACTGCCTTCCCCCTGGTTCGCCGCTAATTTCGCCTTTGTTTGTGGTTTGTGTTTTCGTTTGTTGAGCAGAGCACAAAAAGTTTTAATTGACTGTTGCGAATTCGCCGCGGAACCGCCTCGAAAATTTCCAACTTGACTTCCCCGTCGCTCGCTGCCAACCCAAAGAAGAAACCCTTTTTCACCTACATACCTGCCTTTACCCCTAAAGTTGTTTGCTTTTATATTTTCGGTTTTTTTTTTTTGGGATTTTCGCTTTTTAATTTATTTATTCGGCGACGATCCCTTCGCAGGTGGGCACAGGTAAAACGCGAAAAGCGCAGCCCGCGGAAAAAGATAAATGGGGCCGGGGCGAACTTGACACGAAATTGGTTTAAATATTTGCCAACCGCATTTCCACACTTAAGCCTTGCTTATTTTTAGGGTCCTGATTAAAGCCATTTAAATTGTAAATGAGTTGAAATTGCATCAAAGCGTTGGCCTGTGTGTGATATGTGAGTGTGTGTGTGTGTGCGATGGGCTCAATGGCACCTGAGAAATAAACCTGTCAGGTGGGCGCAGGTAAGTGTGCGACTGGGAGAGTGTGTGTAAGACTGGCCCAGTGTTTGTTTGTGTTTGTGCATGCATCCGTCAATAAGGCAACTGAATTAATCACGCAACTGTGAACTTCCCTGGCTGCTGTTTGTGCACTGAAAAAATTATATATTAAAATGGATTTTGTAATGTTATTTAATATTTGGGATATTTTTACAAGTCTTAAGAAGGTCATTACTGAATATGGTAGCTTTAGCTCTTGTAATTCCTGAGATTTAAAAAAGGATATAAGGATTCGGCTAAATCGATTCCCCTGATGATGAAAATATAAAAATACGTATACGTTATGGGTTCAAAGATTCATCCTTGGACCTAGTAACAGCACCCTTCCTGCTTATAAATAAATTATATTATTATAAAGAGTAAACTTAAACTTAAACTGAACAAATTTCTTGCAGTGCCCGTTTGTTGCTGCAGTTGCAGTTGTTGTTGCAGTTGCTGCTATTGACTGCCTGTCTGACCAATTATGGTGCAATTAACACACTTGATTGCTTGGAATCTCTGACTCGTTTACCGTTAACTGCCTCAGCTCCTTCCCGCCATGCTGCCTCCTGCTGACTGGCCTTGCTGGCATGGCACCTGCGAACGTGGGCTTTGACTCTCAGCGCAAACATCTCAAAGGCAACGCTGCGGATACTTGATGTGGCAGGCCGAAGCCGGCCAAAGCTTGTTACTGAAAACTTTTTGGCTAAAACAACTCGGCCGTAAAGTCGAATTGCCGACGGCCATAGAGTGTGTGTTTGAGCCTCCCAAAAATAGCTTAGCTCAGGCTAAAACCCATCCGCTTTGTGGATTTTTATGCGAAAATGTCAGTGGCAGCAACGGGTTAACTTTATTATTATGCTGGAATTTAAATAACAGATCAAATGTGGCACCGAAATGCAATTGAAATAAATGTATTTTATAAATGGGCCATAGAAACCAGGGGGAAGGCATCCATTCAGCCATTCATCCGGCGGGCATAATAAAAGGTGTTCCCGGGAATAAACATTTTATTCGAGCTCTCTATTTGCATAGCATTATTCGGGATACGCTCGATACTCGTCGCCTCAATTCCGAAAATAAATTCCGTCGCCTTGGGTAAACACGGAGAATTAAAGCGAGAGCGGTATTCATTTCTTGACGAATGCGAATGTGTGAGTTTCTCTGATTGTTTCGATCAATAAACCGGGCGCTCATGATTGTGTTTACTGTCACTTCCCGTCTAATTTGATTGAATATCCTGGCCAGGATAGGCCCAAAGCCAACATTAAATATGAGTCCAATGGCCGTTCGGCCGAACGCCACAAGTTGTGCGTTTAAATAATTTATCAAAATAAAAATCCGGAAAAGGGGCATATAATCCCACTTGGCTGTCCACATCCTTCGTTGCGTCTTCATTGTGATGAACGAGCTATGCAAAAGGGCCGAGGGCATCAACCAAAGGCGTAGGCTTAAACAGTTTCGTCAGGAAAAGGGATTAAAATATAGGTGAACTGGGGAATAGGTTTTGGCAATAGCTAACTAAGCCCCCTCTTTGGTACACCTCTGACATGCCACTAAACGGCAACAGGAAAAGGAAAATAAAATGAAAATGAAAGGGAGCTGGCCCTATTATGTTGACATTCTATTCCGTTCTGTGTGGCGTCGAAGGGTCTCTCCCTCTATAATTGATTAGGTTCGGCTCCGCCAATAAAGCTCACTTACTTAGCGGTAGGGGACCCCTTCCTCCCCAGTGGCTCATTCAATACACGTGAGTGTGTGCCATACAATAATTTATGACCTGTACACAGAGACATTAATCTTTATTGGAATTGAAAAGTACATAGGTACACATTGTATGCATTGGGCTGACAGGCCATTTCACTTACGACGACTTGTTGAAATCATAATGCGGATCGGATGAGTGTATGTGTGTGTGGGCTCCTTTATTCGATTTGCATTTGAATGAAAGGCTCTCAAAGGATATGACTACCGGCAATTATGTCAGGTTAATTAAACTTGATGCATATCATTAACGACTTTATGGGCTAAACTGAAAATTGGATCCAGCAAGCCACTTGCTGAGGAAATTTTATCTTAGAAGAAAGTCATTATGCACTTTGAGAATCTGCAGGTGGATAAAAAAATATATACATTTTTTATTTATTCAAGAAAGGTTGAGGAGATATAACAGTATTTATTAGAAGAAATTATAAGAGACCTTTAACCATATACTTCCTTTAATGGAAAGCGGTCTTGAATTTCTAATATATTTTCTACTTTCATTAGTTCAACTATTTCTTAAAAATATAATAATCTAAATTCAGTTTTACTTAAATTATGTATTTTTAAATTAATAATTAAACAAACTGATAGTGCTACGCATTTTTAAAAATATTTCTCCAACCAAGTTTAACTTTCCTAGAATGTATTCTTAAGCTTTCACATTTTTACATAATTTTAAATAAAGTTTCACTTACATTAAACTATTCCCTTTAAATTTAAGTAGGTTTTTAAATTCTATAGAAATTCCCTGAGTGTGTCTTAAGTTGAGGCCATTGGACATGATTCATTTTTCATAATTTGCATTTATGCAGATTGAAGTAACAATCGGGAGCGCGGCTCTAACTGGGCCAGAGGCTGTTTTTCAGTTTAATTTTTTCACCGGCTTTTGGAGGTCTTCAGCGGATGGTTGTATGAGATGTGTGTGGACCGGCGTTTTCACAAAAAAAAGTATATATATATACCCCAGCTTGCAGACGGACCTGGAGCCAGTCAAGTGTTGAGCTTAGACACAATTTATCAGCTGAACGATTTGATTTATATGGTTAGACATGGCATGCGTCACGTCAAGGCTGTTGCGGTTGCACTTTTAGAAAATAAAATAAAATAATAATAATGATAAAATATATGAAATAAATGAAATTAATAAAAAGAATTTGAATATGAAATGATAAATTAAAGAGTTTTTAATAGCATATGTTTCCATTTTAAAAGTAAATTTGATACCTAACAATGTTGCATTAATTTATTTTCCGGTTATTATTTCTTGTATATGTTTTAGAAATATCGGAAAACTGTGAAAATTTGTTGTACAATTTATATCTAAGTAAAACAAATTCCCTTATTTTATACTCAGGCTTTTGCAAATATTTTTCCATATATAAAATTTGACTTCAAAATATATTAAAATACATTTTTATAATTATTTTTCTACAAACCAGAACCTTATACATTTTAAATAATTTGTGTAAATTAAAAACTTTGAAAATAGATAATAGGTTTAGATATCCTACCGTTGGTTTATCTGTGTTTCTTTGTATTTCTTTCTGATATAAAAAGCGAATATTTTCCCATTAAATTAAGCTATACAAATATCTATAAAAATCTGACTGATTTCTCTTTTTCTGGTATTGAAACCTTAAAGTTTAGATATTTAAAATTCATTAATACCTTAACATTGTTTTGTTGATGTTCCCATTCTGTTTCCAATTTAATTCCAAGTGTAGGTATCACTCTTTGTTTCAGGCTCAATTTTCATGATTATGTTATGTGTTGTGCTTTATCTTGGCTGCCATTTGTGGAGCACTTGCTCATGAAAATGGAAAGTATATGGCTGGCGAGAAAGAAAAGAAATTGCGGCCCACTGCGATGTTAATGTTAACATGCATGCCTAAACATAAAAATTTTAACCACATACTTGCTCGCTTTGATTGGGACTTGGACTTGGCATCGGACTTGGACTTGGACTTGGCAGTGGTAGTCGTACTCATACTCGTACTCGTACTTGTACCTGCTAGGTCTGGTGTGAATAACCCCTCGGGGCAACTACTATACGTGCGTGATCATAACCGTCATTCATCTCTCTTTCCCCGGCAATTGTGCGGGTAATTAGTTGCCACGCCAAACAATTTGCGACAAGGAAAGTAACTCCGGCTGCTTGTCACTTTGTTGCGGCATTATTGAAGGCTTAACCCCATTAGCTTGAATTGGCGCACTTGCCAATCGGCACCGCAGATCGAAGAAGTAAAAACAGGTAGACAAGGGCCAGAAGAAGACAGCCCAACTTTCTGCGAAGAACAGCCAGCGAAACTTTTACCCAGCGCCGGAGAAAAATAAAGAAATAACAAATAAAAAGACAAACAACAAAAGAAAACAAAGTCGGACAATGTAAACCCATTCACGAAGCTGGGCTCTGGAGAAGAGAGCATCTGCATCTCGGGGAGGCAGGTCTCACAATTTTTAGTACCTCCTCGGATTTTAGATCAATGCAGAGAGAGAAAGTTGGGGTATAATACCATATATACATTTTTTATATTTAAAATCTTTGAAGAAACTTTGAAGCTTAAATTTAATTGTATGTTTTCTTGTAAAAAAAAAAATAAATAAAAATTGAAAATCAAAACACTCCTTTTCCCCTTAATATTATATCTATAGGTTACCCCCAAAAAATCAGCAATTAAAAGCTACAAAACTGCTCCAAATTGTTCGCTGTGCATCTGGGCAAACCAGTTTCACCTGCAGAGCAACTCCCGTCTGATCTGGACTCCTGAGAGAGAGAGGTGGTGGCCTAAAGCCTAGGCAGCTCGACTCCGTCTTGGCCCGTCTTGGAGCCAGCTTCAGTTGTGTTGCGACGCTCAGATGGAGCAGACTTGGCGGAAGTAGAAGTGGAACTGGAAGTGGAAGTGGAAGTGGAACGCGCTGCCCTGACTCGGACTCGACTCGAACCGGCGGTTCGCTGCGAAATTGTTACCGCTGCTGCGCATGCGCAGACACTGTGTTGTGGTTGTACTTGCTGCGGCTTAATTACTGAGGTTTCTTGTTTGTCTGCATTTTTCCGAGGTGCGCGAGCGCGTGTGAAAGTGTGTGTGTGTGCGCGTGGAAAGAGCATTTTCCAACGCTCTGGGAAAACATTCTTGGCCCCAGCCTGGGAGCTTTCTTTTTGTGTATAACAAAAGAGAAGTGGGCAAAAAGCCACAAATGTAAACAAAACTCGGCTTGTGCAATCTCAAAGATACAAAACAAAAGACCGCGAGTGGAGGTTCCCAAGCTGCCACAAGATATAAGTGCAATTTACAACCAAAAAGCAGAAAAAAAAACACCGAAATGTAAGCCAAAAGTATAAATCAAAATACGGGTGTCATGAAACAGGTTACGAGAAGAGAAAAACCAAGATGTGTGATTAACATATTTCCCATCAAAACGTTTACACGCAACGCAACGCGAGTGTCTGTATCTGTATCTATAGCCGTGTACCTGTAGCTGTATCTGTGAAACAAGAAGTGGATCCGATCCCGTCCGATCAAATCCCATCATCATGCACTGCACGAAAATCCGAACCAAATTAAAGATTTATTTGGAAAATTAGACTGTTGTAATGATAACAGATTAATAAGCCAATGAGCTTATAGAAATCTAATTATTTGGATTTATTAAATATTTTTATAATTACTAAAGATAGAATATTTAAATTTAAAAATGTATTATTTCCAAAACAAGCCAAGAAAAAAGGCAACTTAAATAGCTCGAATTTCAAAGCTTTAAAATGTGAAAATTCATATCACATCTTGAGAAATTTCTTCAGTAATTATCCTAATAAAGTGCATTTCATTTTCCCCTGTGTACCAACCCATTTCATGGGGCAATGCAACCTTGAAGCTGTCTCCGATATCGAATCGCATATCGCATATGCATTTCAATGACTAAAAGACCAAAGTAAATGAGCGCTTTTTCGGGGAGATTTTGAAACCCAGCGCGTTCGTTTTATGGACATTATAAATTTACATACGTTAACTTGCTTGTTTTGTCTGTTTGCTGGTATCTCTGCCATCTATGAGCAAACAGGGGGCGCAGTTTCAAATAAAAACTGGCCAAATACCTTTCTTGATTACCCATGGACCGCAGAGTAAATAGCACAAATAACGCGAAAACAAAAATAATGCAAATAGAAATACGGCCAGACGTAAAAGTATTTGTATTTATTTCTTTCTTTTTTTTTTGTGCTTTTGGTGTCAGTGCGCATTAAAAGGCAAACAGTAACCAATGAACACGGCCAAGAGCCCGAGCAACGGTACTGCTAATGCTGCGAGAGTGAGAACCAAGACCGAGAACCGAGAATCCAGATTTTTAGTAGGAGAACCAGAAGAGATCACGGCTCCAGCGAACCGTTCATGCGCCGCCAAAGGCGTTTTCTATATTGGATATATACAGTCGGACTTCATTAAGTCATAAAGAAATGATCGCACTCGAAATTCTTCATATGATTCTAAAAAATCTAATAAAAATATTCAAAAGTTTAATTATTTTCTTATAAAAAGGTTATATATTTAATATTAATTTAGAAATTTATATATTTTTTTCATCATCTCTATATCTGTATAAAAATTAAATTGTTTTTTGGCTGAACTTGCAA
>JAEIIJ010019383.1:0-50431 GCA_018904815.1 Drosophila ogumai | reverse complement strand
ACAACAAATTTCTGAAAATGGCCTATTTTTTGGCCCAACTAACCAGAATGGACCCTTAAACCATAAATGCCTTTTTATGACCCCCTTTAAGATGGCCAACTTTAGTTTCCCACTGAACCATCCTATATAAATCTGTGACTCAAGTGAGGCGCCTGTCCGTATCAGCCATCAATAACAGCACTTTGAGTACGTACATATCTCGCAGATACACTCTCGCCCAGTCCAGTGGAAGCCACCTACTCCAGAGAAGAGCCAGCAAACTGACGACCGACTGTGCCATTAAGGAAATCATAAAGTGCATAAAATCACAAAGCAAATTGCTCAAAAAACAGGCACAATATGCGCTCGCAGTCGGAATCGCCAAGCAGACACCGTCACAGAGTCAGACTGAGACTCGGACGAAAACCCAGGCCAAGACGACACTTTCCAGCTAAGCCAATGGCCTAAACCCAAAGCGGCAACAAGCTGGCGGCAGGTTGGTTGGGGGCCATGGTTAATGCTGCCTGCTTCTGCCGCTGCCAAAGCGAAAATATTTTGATGTATTCATGGAAACATTTTATGCATGTTAAGTAACAGACAAATCGACGGAAACTTATGCTACGCAGGGGAGTGGCGGTGGCGGAGGTGGCCCATTCGACTGATTAATAATTTACGTGGTAATATTTCTGTAGCCTCTTACCCCGCCGACAAAAAAAAAAATGAAACAAAAACAGGGAACAAGGTACAGTCATAATTTGATATAAATGATCAGGTTATATTCAATAAATAAATAAGAAATAAATAAATAAGTTATATAAATGAAGTGATACTTTTATAAAAGTGGAATGATATTATATTTAACCAATTTTTTTAGCTTAAGTAATATTTATAGTTACATTTAAATTTTTGTTTTTATTTTCAACTTAAATATCCAATAAATTTAAAAATGTGGAAAAGCTTTTAATACTAAAATTTTTTTATATATTTTAATATGTATTTAAATATAATTTGAATATTATACATGCAATTTGGGTTTAATTTTTTGAATGATTTTTGTTTTAACAACTTTAAATATTGAGCGGAAAAAATATATATATTTTTGCTTCTATAAAAACAAACTGCAATTTTTGTAATATCATTGAAAACTTGAATTTGATAAGTTGTTGGCTTAAAAAAAAATTATAATATTATTTACTTATTTACAATACCCCCAAATAATGTATTATCAAACTTGTTATTAAATAAATATTAAAAATATTAAATAAACTCTGAAATAGATCAAATATCCAACAAAAGATTCATCTTTTTGAACCTTAACTGTACCCAAGCCGCGTTAAAGGTAGAAAAGTGGCCAAGACCTCGAAAGAGATGGCAACAAAGTGCGTGAGTGAGAGATAGAGACGGGTAAAAGGGACTAGAAGGAGACAGGGAGACACCGAAGCAAGGCAGACGCATATGAATTGGAAACTAATCGTGGAATATGAGAATGATTATTATGCACATCACACTAATCATTATCTCTGTCATGGACAGTCGGGGGATTCGCTACTTCTTGGGCAGAGGGTGGAAAAACCAAAGGAAAGCCGAGGGAAAACCCAGGCAAGACCCAGAAGGGAGACCAAGAAACGCTAAGAGACCGAGATATATGTATATATGTACATGTGTGGCTCATAAAAATCTGTTGATATTCATTGCATGTCGCCGGCAGAGAACCCAGACCCTCTCCACCTTTGTTTTCGGGGTGAAACTTTTCCGGCTTAGCTTTGGGCTTTAAGCACACACACACACACACACTCTGCCTGATTTCTTTTATTTTTGTGTCTTTCCCCCCACCGGTTAATGGCCAAAACAAGTGTACATGACTAGGCGCATTCATTCATTAACTGCCTCACTCCTCTTACCCTTTGTGCCTTGTGCCAAAATTAATTTAATTTTTGGCAAATATAAACACTTGCTATCATCCACTTAGCTGCAGTTCATTGCTTCAAGTAAACACACTTTCAGCCGGCAGAAGTTTCCAGCTGCAAAACTTGTCCTGGCCAACTTTTCAGCGTCTATATTTGCTCATGTCTTTGACAATTTCAAAATGTTGAGCATGCAAATAGGCGCAAAAACAATAAGAGCCGTGGCACAATCCCACGGGCCAAGGCAAAGGGGCTAAAGGGAACGTACAGAATAGCAAACAGAAGATAAAGAAAAGTACTCAAGTGTCAATAAATAGCTAAAAATAAATTAACTACATGTTGGCATATCAAAAAAAAAAGATTACAGCCTGCGATAGCGATTATTTCACTCGAAACTGACCAGCGCAAGTGAGAAAAACTCACTGAAGATTGATTACTTTAAATAAATATGAAACTAAAATTGAAAGTCAATCGCCAGCAGAATATTTACCAAAAAGAAAATAAATTCTGAATAAATGTGTTCATTAAAGAGACCCATTGGGAATTTACCGAAAAATAGTTGTAGTTTTGAGTAAACATTGCACTTTTTTAATTACTAGTTTAAATTATGAACCCTCTATTCCTCTAAAATCACTTTTTAAATGTATTGTTTATAAGTTATACAAATAAATAAATAAATACAGACGAAAATATATTATAGAAAATAAAAAAAACTGTTTTTAAATGAAAATATCAATATTATCGAAAGGCATTTGCAAATTTTAATACTTCTCCTTTTGACATATGCAAAAATTATTTATCGCACCATTGAAATACCGATAAATATATCGGCTTTAGATTTAAATGGCACCGACACAAATAATGGGTTCAATATCATATGCAAAATATTAAAAATTTAACATTAAAGTATTGGTATTATAAAATCAAACCCGAAAACGCTTTTTTTCTTGAATATAATGGTGCGATAAATCAAACAAAAAATTTATTTTTGGCATATAACATCGATTTATGTATCGGTCATCAGTATGGATATGTAGATATTTATAAGTGTCATAATAATATTTATTAGTATTTCCTGAATATATAATAAATATTAATAGCTTATAATATATTTAATTAAATATTTTTAATACATTTCCACAATGGATTTAATCTAATATAGATAAAAATCTTAATTAGTTGTTCAACTATAATTCAAAGCCAGACTAAAATCAGCTCAATAATTTGTAATCAACAATGTATACATCAGTTTATTATTAATTACTATTTTTGAATCCGCAGGAAAGTGCTTTTAATTATGAAAGCCCATTGATTTATATGGACATCTCGTATTCAGCGTTAATTTGTACGATCGAAGAGTCCTCTCGAGTCATTGCGTTTATAGAAGGGCTTAAAAACGGATTAATTCAGCCATTAATTTAACGGAGAGCAATTAACGAACAGTTGGCTTAGAAGAGAGCTGTGTAATCCTCGATTTCACGCCACGTTAGATTAATTAACTTTTTCATAAATAATGCCGAATGCAATTTAATTAAAAGCAAACAGTTTTTTTTCTGCATCTTCCGCTGGCTGCAACTATTTGCTTGCGTTTGTGCCGCTGTAAAGCGGAAAGCTATTAAAATTGTGTCATCATGTATTTAATACGTTTTGAAATAAATTCGCATAATTACGGCCGGCGGCGTAGGCTGATGGGATTTGTATGCAATTTGCACTCTTCGACCCGGTCGAAAGATACGAGAATTTCCAGCTGAAATGTTTATTAAAGTATCAAAAACAAATACCAGAAAGCTGTCAGCATCACAACCCCAAACCCCCAACGATGGCTTCGGCCGCAAAATTTGCATATTTGTCTCCGGCGGCGGTCGTCATTTTAATAAAAATGTTTGTATAATTTCATGTCATGGTGAAAAGGCTGGCTGGGGGTTGGCTGGGGGTGACTGCTGCGGCGTCTGCTTGCTTATAAAATTAATTTTAAATTAAACAATTTTAATTATGATTCAATAGTCAACAAACACATTGCACAGGACGCACAGAGCCGAGCTCTCCTCACCGTCAATGTTGTCGCAGACTTTCAGCAATGCAAATATTGGTTTAAACCCTGACAGCCTCAACCCCTTAAAGCCAGTTCACCCCCCTCCCCCCCTCGACAATGGCAAATTATTTAATTGTTGTCTTTTCTTTCATGTTTGCTGCAAAATTGTTGTCGCTGCTGCTGCAAGTGTCGCCGCCGCTGACAGTAATGTTTCAACTTGGACCGCCAAACTTTTGTCTCGCTTCGTTTCGCTGATTTCAGTGAAGCTTCAGCCTGCTGCTGCTGCTGCTGGTGATTCAATTAAACAAGAAATTAAGAAACATAAATTGCTTGTAAAATGCTGAAACTTTCGTTACTCTCTGCCAGTATTTCCCTTATCGAATTAATAACAAAATCTTAATAAATTACGAATTTGTTCTCGAAGAATGCTGCCTTGAATGGCGTCCATGATTCACTTGAATAATGATCGCAAGTAATTTGCCATAAACCGAAATATTTTTCATGGTAATTGAATTAACTTTTCATCTTCTTTTTTTTTGCGTCTGCCTGCCTCATAAAATTTAAAGAGAACATTAATTCTCTAATTGAAAAAACTGTCATTACGCAGCAACTAACAAAAGCCACAAAAAACCACCAATGAAAGCCAAAGGTCAGGTTTGGGAATACAATTTCTAGTTCTTAGAGGGTTAGGATATTATGATTGCTAATTGGTAAATTTAAAATGAGAAAATTAAATTAAGAAAATCGTGTACAAAATATACAAAATTAAGTTTAAGGATATACAAATATATTTAAAAAAAAAGAGTGAAATGGTAAGAAAACAAAATCGTTCAACTAATACCTACACATAACACTATTTTCTCTAAAGTTTTAAGTGTAATTTTGTATTGCCTATTAAATATTGGGCCCCTTATGTATAATGTGTCTCCCCTCTAGTCTCGGAGAACTCATATTTAATTAAATTTTCAACCGAACGAAGCTTAATCACTTGCAACAAGTTAAATGTAAATTTCTGCGCTCAGCCTTTACCGATTTTATTCAATTAGCTTTTGTTGACTCTCTGTTCTCTCTCGCTGTCTCTGCCCCCAGAGTCTTCCTATATTCTGGTGTTTGGCCTGTGGGCACAGCATTACATATGCCACGCCCACCTTTAGCCCATGTCCGCCCCGAACTTTACACACGCACAATTTATATTCACGCATAATTTAAAAACCTTTTGCGCTTTGCTTAATGGCCATTCATTTATTGCATTTGCACACGCCCACACACACGCACACACACAGAGGCATTATCGAACTGGTCACGCCCCCAATGGAAGGACAGGCGGTGTTAATAATGTTTTCTGACGCCTGATTTTGGTAGTTGCACTCTGAGAGGCTTACAGAGGGGCTCAAAAGGGAACTTTAAGTACTAAATAACAGTTTGAAACGCTAAATAAATATTTAAACAATTAAGTTTATTTAGGTTTAAGGTTTTCTAGTTTTCTAAATGCAATATAAATTTTATTTTTAAGGTGATGTGCGGGTGAGTCAAGAAGATACAATCCGGCTCGAGGGACCAATGTTTGTCACAAATCTTTTTTAAATCAAAAATCAAAAATAAAATAATACAAGAAATTCAAAATGATACAAATTGATACAAACAAATCAATATGAATTAATTCCATGATATTTAACAAATTTATAAGAAGAAAAATATACATCAAACATAAATTGAGCCAATTAGGGACTTGAAATAATTTTATATTCAGCTTGTACATTTTTCGAATTTCCATCAATATGAAATACAAATTAAATGGATTCAAATTGCCAATAAATTTCACAATTTAAACCATCAATTAGCCAGCAATTTGTGATCGTTGACGAACTATAATTTGAAACCTGACTACGAACACAAGACCATCACTTATGCAATATGAAAGTAGTATTCTTGCAAGCTAATTATTGTGTTTTACACAGAGATTCAGAAAGTCCTGCCTCCTGCCAGAACTAATTTCGAAACAATTAAATTGCTGCAGTGCAGCAGCAGGTGCCACTGCATCCTCAGGTGTGGAAAATGCCATCTCTCGCACACAGTAGTTGCCACACACTCACTCAGTCGCTCAGCTGCCGCCGCCATTCAGCTTTAGTCGCTTGAATTTGATTTGATTTTGCCATTTACCCCGGCACACACACACAGATATATCTTCACACAGATATATCTCCATATCTGCTATATCCCACTCCTCCCCGCCTGCAAACTCCGCCGATTCCTGGCCTTTTGTAGTTGCCAGAGCGCCCCGAGGCACTGCTTCCTGTCTGATGCTGCTGCCGTGCTGATATTGCTGTTGCGATGAATGTTGCTGCTGCTGCTGCTGCTGCTGCTGCTGCTGCTGCTGCTGCTGTATCTTGAAAGTTGGCAGGCCACGTTCTGGTTTCGGTTTCGGTTTCGGTTTGCTGGCTGCGATGGGCGCCTGTTGACGCTTCTAGCTGGCAAATGCATAGGTAACACAGCCCCGGTGCTAACTTGGCCCTGTAGTTTATGGACGTTTACATGCTCATCACTCATTGGGCATACACTCAGAACAAAAAAATACCACCTTTTTGGGTTAATTAAATGACTTACTTGGTAAGAAATGAAAAGTTTACAGCTTTGTTTTAATTTATAACCTTTTTTTGTTTAATTTTATGTAATTTTTCTATCCCTGGCTATCCATCTTCAATAATTTCTCATATCACTTTACTTACGAAAGGAATTTCCACACAACTCCCTCGATAATGATGCTCAAGAATTTTTAATAAAAAGCTTCTAGGAAGCCTTCTTGCCAGGCTTCTTCTTCTACCTTTTGATGATGGCAATTGCCTGAGACCTTAATGACAGCACCCGCCTCTGTCGGTTAAGCAATATATTAATCAGCATATTAATTATGCTGCCAGGTCAGGTAGCCACCAATGGCCAGTGTCAAAGGTCAAAGAACCGTCACAGTCGCACACTGAGCCATTGTTTGGGCAAATAAATTGTTTAACCAACTTCACAGACAACATCCGCGCACGGCGGCGACAATTGTTGCCGGTGTGCCGGAGTGCAGGAGTGCCGGAGACCCGGAATGCCGGATAGCCGAAGGAGAATGGCCAGAAGCACTGGGAATACGAGTGCCCGGAATGCCACGGCCCGGAGTACCAGGCTGGCAGCCTGGCAGCCTGGCAGCCAGCCATGTGACAGGCAGTCGGTCATTATTTCGCACTTTTGTTGCCGCCGCTGCGGAAATTTCACAGCAAGGAGCGCCAGCAAGGAGCAACATGCGACACGTGCAACAGCGGAAGTCGACTCTGTGCGATAC
The DNA here is from genome assembly GCA_018904815.1 of Drosophila ogumai. Classification (NCBI taxonomy): domain Eukaryota; kingdom Metazoa; phylum Arthropoda; class Insecta; order Diptera; family Drosophilidae; genus Drosophila; species Drosophila ogumai. The sequence goes on along the minus strand of JAEIIJ010019383.1, from coordinate 43,197 downwards.
AGTGCAGCCAGCGTCATAACAATAATGCCACAACAAAGATAGTCCTCGCCATACACAACAGCCAAAAGAGGCAAAAAACAAAAAAAAGAAATGCTGCTGCTCTTCGCGAGCGATGCAAAGGTCGAGACCAGACAAAATGGAATTTTAATGATATGAGAAGCCGCGCCATCGGAATATTTTTACGGCCAAAGGTGCTCAGCCTGCTGCCACCCCTTTTTTTTTTTCTTTATTTTTCCACCTGGCAAAAGAGGCCCCTCCCCCTGCACTTCGTTGACCCCGCGTATAGTACAACCGGCACTTGAACTACGACGCTTTACTACGCTCTTGGCGCTCTTTTTGGTTTGTTTTCCTGCCTCCTGCTTTTTATTTCTTCCTGCTTTTGGCTCTGACGCAGGCGAGTTGGCCCAAAAGAGAGCCACAGAGAGTGGCTAAGAGAGAGTGTCAGCCGGCAAAAATAGACAAACAAGTTGGTTAAAACTAGAAAAGCAGGGAATTTAAGGTAATTTAGCTATAAATCTAAAGGTTTTAGTTATAGTTTAGTTATTTTTGATATTTTATGGAGTAAAATTTTAATTTTAAGAGATAAACTTAGGATTTAACTAGGGATATTTATCCTTTAAAAGTTTTAAGGATTGTAAGAGAGCAACTAAGAGAGTTTAGGCCATTGGCAAGCCGGCAAAAATAGTACAAAAAGTTGGCTAAGCTTCACAGAAGCAGGAGTTTTTGATGTAAGATATTTTTAATGTATTTTTTTTACTTATGTTTAACCTTAAAAAAAAGTTTAAGTTATTAAAAGTGAAAGCCTGTATTAAACTTAATAATTTATCAAACGAAATAAGGCGCTAAAAGAGCTTTCAATGCTTTTTAAAATATGTAAAAATACCTTAAAATATTTAATATTTACTAAAAAATAATTTCCCAGTTTTAAGATGTCTAAGAAAACAAATAAAAAATAAAAAAAAGTGTTTAAATCAACTCTTAGAATAAAACAAATTTGTGAAAGCAACTTACGAGTATTTACTTATGTATTTCCAGCCCTTCTGCATGCTTATGTTGTCTTATTTTGTATATTTCCTTATTTTTTTTTTAAGGAAAATCCTTTTCCTTGAAACCCTTTTACGTATCACAAACACAAAGCACAAAAGGCGCACGCACACCAGCGAACTAGCGAACAAGCGCCATGTGCGCCTGGCGGTATGCAATAGTTTCTGTTTCTCTTTCGTTGCCGCGAGTTTGGCAAGTGTGTGTGTGTGTGTGTGTGTTGGCCGACAAAGTGCAACACACAGCGCAATGACCGACGTACTCGAGCGTTGACTCGTTTCTGCGACAACTGTTCTCGCTCCTCGCCGATGGCAAATGATGATCAAGCGGCGTAATGACGATACCAAGCGTCGGCAGCCAGTAAGCTTGTTGATGCTGTGACTATGACGTCTCTCTGTCTCTCTCTCTCGCTCTGTTACGCACACTCCCTCTCTCTCTCTCACTCTCTTGGCCATTTTGCGGAAGCTTCAACTCACCGCAAAATGCTCGAAATGAGCAGCCAAATTGCGAGTTCCTTCCTTAATTGCGCACTCGTATTTTCCTTCGTTTCCGCTGAAAATTCTCTCTTTCTTTCGCTCTGTATAACACTTTTCTCTTATACTCTTTGGTGCTATAAAGTGTGCATTTCTCCAGTGACGTCACAAGGTTTTCTCAGCGCTTTCCCGCAGCAATAGCTCTGGTTGTTGTTGCTGCTGCTGTTGTGACTGCGCAAGCCGGCAATGTAAACAAAACATAAAATATATGAATGGGTGAGTGAGTTGTGTGGAGGCAGCAACTGCCTTTGCGAGTGTGTGTGGTGTGGGTGTGTGGGTGCTGGTGCTGGTGCTGGTGTTGGTGCTGGTGTTGGTGCAAATTTGGCAATGCGTGTGCGCTGCACTGATGAATGAAATTTTCCTTTAGTCCGAAAGGGGAGTGGGAAGGGGAAAATTTAGGGGGCATCGCAGCAGCAGCAGCTGCAGGGTCATATGTTCCGAATTATGCTAGGCAAAGTGATATTTATTGCACTTACCATTGAAACAAAAAATTGTTAAGGTTTTTTAAAGGATTTTTCTGTTCCAATTAATGTTAACATCAAGTTGTTTAATTTTTTTATATACATATATTCATATTCATATGGGATTATTTAAGATTTTTTTTTAAACTGCCAAATTTTTTAAGTAAGTCAATATCTAAAGTAAATTTTAAATGAAAAACAAATTTAAAGTGTTATTTAGGGAATAGTTTAGCATAAAACAAAATAATAAAAAAAATCCAGTATTTTATGATTTATTACAAATTTTTAAATATATTTTGGTTACACCTTTACCTTTTTCTTAATAATTTAATATGATTAAAATTCTTAAATGCAAAAATAAAATAGAAAAAGCATTTATATTAGAATTTCAAATATTTCAAAATTTGTTGTCTTAAATCAATTTTTATTCCAGGTCTATAAATAAAGCAAAAACATTAAAAGAAAACACCTCAAAAAAGTTTCCTCTTTTACAAATTGGCTTGTTCTTGTGTTGAGTGATAGAAAAAGAAGGGTCTTTGGAATCACAATCAAATGGAAATGGTCCATCTCCTGGCAGACAAAATGCAAAAACCATTGACAGGCCGTGTCAGACGGAGGCAGACTCTGAAAGCGGCACACGAAAATCGAGTCGAGCCGAGAGCAATCGCAATTTAATTTGAATTCTTTCTGGTATCGCTCTAACAAAAGCCCCCGATGCGACGATGCTCACGACCAAAAAATGAACTTAAGTTTCGGCCAAGAATCTTGTTGAAGAATTTCTATTTGAGCATTTGTCATGTCTTCGCCTTAGTCTATAAAATATATTGTTGGCCGAGGAGGGTGAGGCCGAGGACAGCACGCGGGGTGTGTGCAAATATGCGAAAGCTAAATGTCAGAGTCAACCCTTTCGTAGCAGCCCATCCTACGGGTTTTTCTTCCTTCATTTTTTTTTTTTTGTGCCCTCTCATCTGGCCGGTGGCGATGCTGTTGCTGGTGCCTGTTCCTGCCCCTTTTCGGGTGGAAAGGAAAGTTTTTATCTTAAGCTGCGCTGACAGGCAGCAAAGCGGCAAGCGAAGCAACACAAGTACACGCCGGACAAAGGAGTCAAGGAGAAGGGGTTGCCAGGGAGGCGGGGGAGGCTGGGAAAGCGGAAAATGGCAAATGGGAAATGGTCGGGGTGGGCCAGTGGCAAACGTCAAGTTATAGAAAATGCCCAAGCCTGCACAAGGGAAAAAATGCAAGGAGATTTGTTTAAAATTGGGGATTTATTAATAAATCTATGCTTTTTTATGAAAATAAGAGCTTAACGTCTTTTATTTTCACATTTTATCAAATTTTTATTCACACTAATTTAAGTTATTTAATAAATTTTTATGATTTTATCCATAGGATCACTAGAAACGTCTAGGAAAAGTGGTTATGTATATTTTTTTAGCTATAGATTTATTATTTATACGTTTACCTATTTATTTATATTTATATTTATTTTCCTATTACAATTCTTAAATTTGTTTAAGACCTACCTATTTTCAATCTTTTTTTGCACTGCACAAAAAGCGGAATAGAGCTAGTCTTGGGGGGGGGGGAGAAAAAAATTAAAGGACATGCTGAACGCATTCCTTGGGACACAGCCTGACAGTGAGTGATTTGACCATACCCTCATTTGCGTGCAGCCAGGACCAAGGACCAAGGACTAAGGAACGAACGGAGCCAGAACCAGAGACAGAGCCAGGACAGAGCCAGAGATCCGAGATCCCAGATCCAGGCACCAATGGATTAATGTGCAAGGATGCGACTCTTCAGGCGGGCCAAGAAAATTACGTCAAGCTACGCACTGGGCAGGCTTTTCCTCTAGCCCATCCCATCTTAACCCATTTTCCTCTTGGAAATCTGATGATGAGCGCTGACTGCTGCGGGCGGGCGTCTCAGCTGGGAGTGGCTCATTTACGCGCTGCACTCGAGTTACACCAGCAGTTAAGGGAAAAGCGGGACAGCCGGGGAAAAGCCAGGGGAGCCAGGGGTGGCCGGGGTAGCTGAGAACTTTTCCAAGCTATTTCTGCGCCCAAATGACAGCGAAATGTAATAATGAAAAACTTTTTCTTTGTCAACTTGATGAGTATGAAATTTTTCAGAAAAAAAGAAAAGAGAAAGAAAAAAAAAAACCTCGAAAAAGATTAAATAAAATAAAGGCAAGGCGATGGGAAAGGGTTGGCAGTGCGGCCAGCTAGAAATATGAAACGTCAGGACTGGTCCTTGCTTAGCTCTCGAGATTAGTTATGGCAAAGGAATTTCCAAGCGAAGGCGCACGCAAATGATTGCATGCCGCATTACGCATACGCCCCGCTGTCCGTCCCATGGCGTGTTTTAAAATTGAATTTTAATATACAGAACACAGACACAAAGAGCCATATGGCGGCTGGCCAGTCCTTGGCCATTCTAAAAGCCATGTTTCCCGCCCCCCAATCACATGTTCTGCATTTTTACTTTGTACTGGACGACGAGCCCCAACTCCCACTCCCACTCCCACTTCCACTTCCACCACTTTGCTGCACCGCATCCTGGATTGCGGAATTCATAAGCTATGTGCGTTTGCTACAAGAGTGGAATTTTCGCCACGGCAAAGGATACCCAGATATCCTGGTTCCTGGTTCCTGGCTCTCAGTTACCAGTTACCAGCTTCCAGCTTCCCGGGCATGCCATTAACCCACTCGCAAAAAGCGAAAAATCGCTTAAATTATTGTTACCAGCTGCCACTGCAGAGTGGCAAGAACAACAGCCAGGCAAAGGGCAAACCGCCCGAGCTTTTGGCCGCGCTTTGCTTTGAGTGCCAGTTAGCATAACTCCGCAGGCCGCAGGCGAATATGTCTGCCGCTCCTGCAGATCCTGTTCCGGCTCCTCCTGATGCCGCTGCTGTGGGTGCCGCTGATGTTAGAAATATTTCCGCCAAAGCAAAGGACAGCCTTTCACCTGCCTGCCAGGTTAGCAACGCCAAACCAGGAAAGCTGAGCTGGCTAAAAGTGGGCTACATAATTCCTAAATAACAGCAATCAAGCACAGAGAGGAAAATTTCAAAGGGAAAATATACAAATATTGCAAGAATATTGTAATATTAGTTTTTGAAAAAATGTATATCTTTGTTTTATAGAATATTTAGAGATGAAGTTCACTAAAACATATATATTTTAATGTCTGAAACTACTTTTTAGAAAGCTTCCTATTTAAAAAGAATTTAATTAACGCTCTGAGCTAAATTTATTTAAATATTTTACGTTATATTAAATTAATTTGGAAGGCACAATAAAATTTGTAAAATTTAATGCCAGTTAACTTTGTCTCAATGTTTTGCCTTGTGTACTTTTGCTTAGCTTTGTAAACAATAAAATTAATTAAGAAATATTATGACAAAACCCTTCAAATAATTATCTTAAGACTTTATCTATTACTACTACGATTATAAAAAAAAAATGTAGAGAGTATTTGTTTAACTCTCTTCATTTAAAATTAATTTATTAATATATTTGTAAAAAAAAGACAGAGAAATAAATCCACTTGACGATAGGGATACCCCAACACAAAGAAATCTTATCAAGAAATTGCACAACAAAAGGCAAACAAAGCCGGCAAATGCCAATTGTCTAATCTACAAACACTTTAAATATATATATTTTTATTAACAAAAACAAATTATTGTTGACATGCCAAGCTCCGTCTATAAGGAACTTATTGCGCCACAAAACCAAATACTCTGTCACTTACTGTTCAATATCTGTGAACTTAAAGGGGAAATTTATAGCGGGCTCCATAACGAACATGGTTTTGAAGGGCCGACTGGCATCCCTATTGAACTCCACCTGGAAATTGCGAATCAGCTTGGCCACGCTGGTCTCTACCTCCAGATCCACCACCCTTTTGCCGATGCACATTCGGGGTCCAAAACCAAAGGGTAAAAAGGTAAAGGGACTAACCTGCATCTTCTTGCCCGTCTCGGGATCTCTTAGCCAGCGTTCGGGCAGGAACTCATCGGGACGGGGATAGAAGATGGGGTCCTTCATGAGGACATTGGAACCCATTAGGACAGTAGTCCCCTTGGGCACATTATATCCAGATAGCACCACATCATTTGCAGAGGTCCTCATGTTGCCCAAACTATTGGGATAATATCGCAGCGTTTCCTTGATCACTGCCCTCAAGTAGGGCATATCCTTCATGGTCTCCTCATTGAGCAGAGTATTCTTCGTGGGCATAATCCCCAGCAGCTCCTCTCGCAGCTTCTGCTGCTTCTCCGGATGCTTGGAAAGGCACAAGAGGACTGCAGCGAAAAGTGTGGAAGTGGCATCCACCCCAGCGAAAAGGATGTCCAAGCTCATAACCACTGCTATTTTGGGATTGATCTCCATCAATCGCTCCAGCATGCTATTGCTGTTAATATTTTCCCCCGCTTTGCGGCGCTTTTCCAGCTCCTCTTGATTTTCCCTCAGCATTTTCTGGGCCACATCCAAGCTGTCGTTCAGCGTTTTCTTCATTTTTCTGTATGTGGGCGTAGAGATGATCTTCCACATCGAAGGCTGGAAATCCAAGCTGAAGGTCAATCGGAAGATATCCCTGGTGGTCTGGAAAAGGGTCATGGCATCGGGATTATCCCTGTTCTTTCTGATCAGACCCATTTGCCTATCGAAGGCCACCAGGGCCAGGGACTCAAAAATCATTCGACTAACTTCGTCCATAAAGTTTTCGGGCACTTCCAAGGTTTTGGGATCGCGTATTTCTTTGATTCTAAAAGGAAAGATATTTTATTACATTTAGGATCTGTCATATATAGAACTATATTTTCTTACCTTTCTATAAACTCATTGTTGATGTTGGACAAGGGTTCGTAATACATTCTCAAGCCTCTGGGTTGCATAAATATAGGATTTACGGCTGAACGGAGCTTGCCCCAAGTTTCATCTTGTCTGCCAAATTATTGATTTTTAGTTAAGGATAATTTTTTATTCGTTAGGAAACTTACGAAGCCACCAAGCCCTGAATCTCTCCATAAACATCGGGTCGCACATGTTGGCGGAAATATACTATCGAATCCAGGCCATCGCGATGTGGCCAGATTCCCTCGTTGCGGAAAACCATCTCTATATCCTTGGTATTAAATGTGGTGACCCAATCCTTGCGCCCAAACATGCCTGGCATTATAAATATATCGCCATATCGCTTTCGCATCGTTGTAGTGTAATCCGTAACGGAGACATTGTAGAATTCACCACCGGGCATAAAGGCCCTCATGAATTTCAGTTTACTTGGTCGTGGAATCTCGCTAAAAGCTTTCGATTCCTCAGACACCTATAATTTTGAATTTAAATATTTTCTGAGAATTAATACAGGTTAAGCATAACTTACATTGACTTTGACATGAGGCTGGGCCAAGACCGATGACGATCTCAGAGATTGAAAGGGGCCTGTGGCAATCGCCCGGCATCGCACACTGTTTAAGGTATTCATTCTGCTGCCAACAAACTACTGAAAACCTGTGGGCACACGACCTACGATTTTATAGACAAGTCTTATCTGTGAAACGTACAAGTTTAGAGAGAGGCAACAACAGAGAACAGAGCTGAAAGTAATGCTCTCAAACCAAAACAAAAGCTAGCAAACAGAGCATGACTTTACAGTTTCTTATCAAGTTTACTAATGTATCACCATGATTTGACTACCGCAGTCAGCAAAAAAAAAGCTCTCTGCTGATCGAGAGAACTGGTAAACATAGCTATTGTTAAGACCACGAGAATACCTATTAGAAAAAATATTTAGGAGATGGAGAAATAACTGAAAAATACAGAAAATATGGTGGTATTGTATAATTCCAATATAATTTCTTTATTTCATTTATACTTTTTTATTACATTTTTATTCAAATTTGACTTTTTTATTATTAGGGTACTAATTGCTTACTACTTTATTTTATATTTAACTACCTCCATATTCCAACACCCAGGGTTTCTATGCTCTCACTTTGACGAGAGCCTTAGCAGAAAAAGGGTAAAGCAAAACTATAAGCAGCAGTTAGCAAAAACATAGGAAGGACAGAGAGGACAGAAAGAGGGAGAGCCAGAGGCAGCTGTACCATTTGCTTTGCTCCCTCTCCCTCGGCTACGGCTGCGCAGAGCAAAGCTCCTAATTTTTTTTTTTTTGCAATTGGTTTTGTCAAGACAAAACTGCGAGGAGAGCAGAGCAAAGGCTTTACCTTTACCGTTCTTCTGCTATGGCTCTGCTACGGCTCTCGTCAAAGGGAGAGCAGTAGCAAAAGCAAAACAAAAATCTACGGGAGTAGCTTAGCTTAACAAACACTGCCAACACCTTTCTCACTCTACTCACTCTTAAGCTTTGAAAATAAATCGAATTTCCAATTAGAATTCTCACTTCTAAAGCGCATTTCCAAGCACAAACCCACTCAGAGAACCCAGAAAAGCAGCAGAAAAACCAAACTCAGCCCAACTGATTTGCGATTTGCTGCTTAATTTTCAATTTTACGGCTGTTTTACGAAATTAGCCGCTAATTAAATTTGCATTTTCCAATTGCCCAAATTGGTGCACACCTGACCAACACATCGCGTCCCAAAACACCCACCGAAACCACCGAAACATTACCAGAGCCACCGTTGGGCCGCTTAAATGTTGTTCGGCTTTCGGCTTTGGGGGGGCTCTCCCAATTAAAAATCAATTTCGAGAGGAACCAGTCGCAGATAACAGCTGCGGTGGCGTGTGGCAGATAGTAAAAGTCGTTCAACTTAAAACTAATCTTATCTTGTGGGAAAATCATTAAAAAACGCAATATATTTCATCAGCCAATATGAATTTATTTTTAGTAATCTAAATCGGTAAACTTAAAGCGGAATGGTATGGCGGGTTCCATGATGAAGAAGGTCTTGTAGGGGCGACTGGCATCGTAGTTGAACTCCACCTGGAAGTTCCTGATCACCTTGGCCACACTCGTCTCCACCTCGAGGTCCACCAATCTCTTGCCAATGCACATCCGAGGACCGAATCCGAAGGGCAGATAGGTAAAGGCATTCACAGGTATCTTCTTTCCAGTCTCAGCATCCCGGAGCCATCGTTCCGGTAGGAACTTCTCGGCCTGCGGATAGTAGTTGTTGTCCTGGAAGAGGACATTCGATCCCAGGACCACGGTACTGTCCTTGGGCACATTATATCCCGAGAGGACCACATCCGTGGGGCAGGCACGCAAGTTACCCAGGCCATTGGGATAGTAACGCAGGGCCTCCTTAATCACAGCCCTCAAATAAGGCATATCCTTCATGGTCTCCTCATTCAGAGCTGTATCCTTTGTGGGCATAATCCTGAGGAGTTCTTCCCTTAACTTGGCCTGCTTCTCCGGATTTTTGGCCAAGCAAAGCAGTACGGCCGAGACAAGATTAGATGTGGCATCGACGCCCGCAAACAAAATGTCCAGGCTCATGATCATGGCCATCTTGGGGTCCACCTCCATCATCCTTTCCAGCATGCTATTGCTATTGATTGTTTCGCCAGCCAGGCGGCGCTTTTCCAGTGAGTCCTGGGTTTCCTTGAGCAATTTCTGAGCCACCGTTAAGCTCTCATCCAAAAGTCGCATCATTTTTCGGTATGTGGGCGTGGGGAAAACCTTCCACATGGAGGGCTGGACATCCAACTCGAAGACATACCTCAAGGCCTCTTTCGATTGCTTGAACAATGTCAAGGCATCGGGATTATCTCGATTCTGACGGAGGAGACCCATTTGCCGATCGAAGGCCACCAGGCTGAGGGAATCAAAGATTAGACGGCTGATCTCCTCCATGAAGTTTTCGGGGACTTCCAGGGTTTTGGAATCTCTCACCTCTTTGATGCTGATTCGGAAATTTAAATAATAAAATTAAATTTTATAAAATAGATAGATTTATATATTATTACCGCTCAATAAACTCATTGTTTATCTCAGAAAGTGGTTCGTAGTAGGACTTTAGACCCTTTGGTTGCATAAATATTGGATTGAGGGCTGAACGCATTTTACCCCAAGCCTCTGACTGACTGAAATTAAATAGATAAGTCTAGTTCCAAAGGTATTATCTATGTTATATTAACTCACGCAGATACTAGACCCAGCATATCCCCATAAACATCGGGCCTTTTGTGTGTGCGAAAGTAGGTAAGCGATCCAAAGGTCTCTCTGTTTGGCCAATTTCCCTCATTGCGAAAAACCATGGCTATATCCTTGGGACTGAACGTAGTGACCCAGTCCTTTCTGCCAAATACTCCCGGCATTATAAAGATATCGCCATAGCGTTTTCTCATTGCCGTGGCAAAATCCACTATGGATGCATCATGAAACTCGCCGCCCGGCATGAAAGCCCGAATGAATTCCAATTTTCCGGGACGCGGGATCTCACTGTAGGGTCTCGCCTCTGCGGTTACATTTTCAGTCACCTGCTGGTATTAGTTTAATAATTAAAATATTTATTATATTAATTTAGAATGATATAAACTCACAAAAGTCTGGGTAGCCGCCTGTGTGGAAGCTGACCTCACAGAGCGAATGGAAGAGGCTGCCCGCTGCGTATTTTGCCAAATATTCATTTTATATATTTTAATTTTATTTGTTTCGACTGCTTTTCCCGCAGTCAAGCCACTGACTGCTGGCCAGCTGAACTGGTGTTTTTATAGACTCACCTTATCGGAATAAAGTCTATATAATAAGCGGAGTAAATAAAGCGAATTGCTTGATCAAAACAAAATGAAAAAAAAAACTCTCAGACTCCGAAACTGGCTAGCCAGCATGACTTGCTGTTTTTTATCAAGTATACGCCCATTAGGCTTTAAATTTAGTATATCAGCATGATAATTAAGGCTAAAATCATTGATCGATTATGGAGGAAAAAATATAGAAACAGTTTGTCATGGTACATCCTTAAATACCCTTTTTACTTTCAAGGAAAATAATTTTAGAAATATTTAATTAATTATAAAGTCAAAAGCAGAAGCCTCTATCTATAGTTACTACATTAAGAAAATCTCATAAAATTCTTAAACATCTCCTTGTAAATTCCAAGCCTTGCATATTAAAGTCAGATTTTTATAATCCATTTAGGATATGACAGCTCAGATAAAAGAATGCCTCCTGAGTTCCCAAGACTTGGCCAAGAAGTGGCAAGCTTGCCCCAAAACAAATTACTCCAGCCGAATGCAATCCGACAAGAGGCTGTAAATCTTGGCGGGCATTGTTGTGCCATATCCTTGCGCCATGTACTCCATGTATATATATATATATATACGTATCCCTGCCGCCTCCCATGTGCATAATCAGTGCACTCAGGCAGCGCACAAAAGGCGGAGCGGAGAACAGAACCCAGTTATGTTCAAGTGTCACCAAGGCTGGCCGCAACTGTCGGCAATAACAAACCGAGTGTCGAGTCGAGTCGAGTTCCAGGAGAAGGAGTTCCTTACCCCTTTCCCCCACTCCTATACCTTCCTGCTGCGGCTCCATTTTGTACCTGTTTGCGACATGCACGGCGTCCTACCTCCTTTTCATCGGTGTGCTGCTGAGTGCGTGTGCGTGGAGTTGCAGTTGCTCATTTTTGCCGCATCGCACATGGCCTAAACCAGCTGCCAACTGCCATCTGCCGGCTGACATATCTCTCGTGCTCTGTTCCACTCTCCCTCTCTTGAGTCCTGAATTTCTGAATTCAGTCTTTGGTTTCATTGGGGGCCTCCTTTGTTTCAGTCGCCGTTGAAAGGTTTTTAAATTTGGACTGGAGCACCCTCGAAGCTGCCTTCGGCAAGTGGCATTACATCCTGCCGCCCACCTCCACTTAACTGTTGGAATTTCTCACGTGTGCCGGGCGTCTTTTGAAGCCCTGAGCTGAGCGCATCAGGCGCACCGACTTGAAGTGTTTATATTCCATGCCGGCAACTTTATCCACACCCCCGAAAGGCACTAAGAGAAATCGTTGATAGTTTGAAAAATATACTATATTTTATTTATTAAATAGTTGTATTTTATATTTGTTTTATTAAATTATTGATAAACTATAAAAGTAGGTCATAAGTAGTATTTTCTTAGGAAAGTTGATCACTAATTACAAAAAATCCACAAAAACCAAAACCTTTACATTTAAAGATTTTTAAATATTTTTAAATCTAGATTTTAATATTTCTTTTAGTCCAATTTCAACAGCAACTGTAGCCACATCTAGAGCTTTGGCTACAACAGGAACCGCAGCAGCAAAAGCAAAAGCAGGAGCAGGCAGAAGCAGCAACAGCAGAAGCAGGAGCGCAGCACACAGTTGCCTTGTTTATGGTAATTACTTCACAAATCTTGCAACTTTTTAATTAACTTAATTTGCTTGAAATGCAACAACTTTGCCAGCGTGTGCGTGTGTGGTGTGTGTGCAACACAATTTTCCACAAAAATGAAACTGCATTTTATGTGTGTCCTAAATGCTTCTGCTGCTAGCTGTTGGTCATCAAATCAAGTGATTGCCCGGCACACAAGGTACCTAAGACTCGGCTGGACATGTGGTTAACGCTGTTTTTCCATGTCACGTCAGCCGCCTGACAACTCTCCATGTTCGGATGCGGATGCGGTCGGTGGGTCGTTGGGTGTCTAGCTGGCAGCCTTCAAATGCAATGGCCGACGGGCTACCGACCAACGCACATTGTCAAAATCTGTCACTTGGCCAGGCCAACACTCGTGCATGCATATAGTGGCGGCTGTAGTGGGAGGAGGACGACTAGTCACTTTCCTCACATTTCCCACCTTGCCGCCTCACACCTGGCCTAATGAGCTGTCAGCAGCCATGGTGGCTACCAACTGAGCAAAGGAACCGCAAGATTTTGCAGACACTTTTGGTCTAAACAACATGCACAGAGGTTGCTCTTTGTTTTAAACTTTTTCAAGGATCAAACCACACAACAATTTTAATATAAAGTTTAATTTTTAGTATAAAGTTGGAGCTTGATCTTAATGCCAAATTCCAACTCTTTTAGACAAATATTTATCCCAATCGCAGCCCTTAAAGGTAGGCAATGATTCATTAAACAAGATCTTAAAACCTCAATTTCAAGGATATAGTTAATAAACTTTATTATTCTTAAATCTAAATACTTCACAAAAGCACTACTAAAACCCCCTTAAATTGAATTTTAAACCTACCTTTCAAATACCATTCTTCATCCTTAGTTCTCTGCAGAGTATGCACTTTATGGCCATTTTGTGTTGTTGGCCAAAAGCGAAGTCTTTTCACCACATATACCAAGTGCAAGTGTCGTTTTGCCACAAAAGTAGAAACAAAGCTTTTGGGAAATTCTGTTTATTAACTGTGAACTAATCTCTTATAGTGGTTTTCTTGGCATCGATCTGGCCAACATTCGAATTTTTTGGCAATCGTCCATGGGAGCTGCTGCCTTTGAGCCTGTTGCAAAAACAAATGCGTTAATTTGCAGGTCAGGATTAACAGTTGCTGTGGCCAAAACAAGATCGTAAACAAAGCAGACGTACAGTCATAAGAGTTTTTAAAAAATTATTAGAATTTAAAATAAATTCCTGAAGATGGTTTATACATTTTTTTATTCTTGAAAATTAATTAGAGTTGAATATAATATACAATAATTTAAAGATTACAGTCTAAAAATGGTTGTTAAATTTATTTCAATTTTGAATATTAATTATTATTTAATTTAATATAAAATAATTTAGAAATTAAAGCCTAAAATTTTTAATAAATTTGTTTAGTTTCTTATCAGCTTCTTAAAAGGAAGGCTTACCCATGAAAATGCAAGGCTCAAGTAATTGTTTTTAAGCTTAAAGTAAGGCCAGCTTTTGGCACAAAAGTCTCCTTATAAACTACACCTATCTCGTAAAGAAGACTTAATTTTTCCCAGTGTTCTAAGCTCAGTCCTTCAATAGTCCAATTCAAACTTCTCTGCTACCGATTATGGTCACTTGACCAGGTCCATGCATAATTACCAAGAGCCCTTTGTGCAGGCAGAACCGAAATGGTATCAAAATCGACCAAGGGACTTGGTCTTTAAACGGTCATAGTTGCTTATACAGGGTCGCCTGTATCTCCGACCAATATCAATACCAAAATCCATTAAACCGCTAAATGCCCGCGGGTTGTGTTAAGCCCTTCGTCACTTTGTTTGTTTGATTGACCGCGACTAATTAATAAATTGCGGCAGTTCGACAATGTTTAACTTGGCTGGCAAAAAAAAAAGAGCTATAGCAATGCCCGCATAGTTGACTTCTCACACACATTATACACTCGAACATTTTGTTGATTAAATTATAATAAGCGGAGGCAGCTCTTCAGAGCTCTTAACCCCCGGACCGCCCTACCCCCATATATATGTATGTCTGTATATAAGTCAACAATTACAATTATGCTTTGATGACCGTATGACCAGCACACATTAATTTATAATTTGTTCAAATTATAATTGCCGGCCATAACTGCAACAGCGCACGCCAGTGGCATTTGGGGCATTAACATTAACACCCTGGGGACATGACTAAGCCCCTGACACAGCATACGGAGTAATGCCCAGAGGGACGTAGAGGGGACACTGGAGGCTTTACAGGCACACACACAAATTTAACCTCTTCAATTGACCGGGCCTCTTTAAAGGATGGGTCTGGGGGGATTGTTTGTCTGTTGACCTTCATGACGTCGTCGTCGTCGTCGTCGTCACACTCATCTCTGTGTTTGTGAGTAAGCGAGAGATGCACTCAAGGGTTGCACCACGCCCGCCCCTCCAGTCTGTCATTTAGTTTTTCAAGGGGCTTTTCCAGCCGCCCGCATACCCTTTAGGCTGATAAAGTACTTGGAAAGGGGTGTTGTTATGGGAAAATATCTGCCAAGGAAAGGGTATTTAATTCACTTGAAAGTATTGGTTTTTAAGGGAGATTTATGGTTAAAGATAACAAGGTTATCGAGTTGAAAAGTATTGAAAAAGGAATTTTATTAAGAGTTTGTAACTATTTTATATACTGTAATAAAACTTGTAATTTAAAAATGGTTTATAGAGGTTGATACATTTATTTTTATATTAATAAACATTGTTTGAATAAGCAGAAATAATTACCTATGAATAATTACCTCTGAAATAATTCTAATCTAAACTGCAATTAATAAACTCTTAAAAATTTTGATAAAATTATACTTATTCAAAGATATAAAGGTTAAATTTTAACTATTGACTTACAATCTAATGGAACTGTTTGGAAGAATAAAGCATTTACTTAAGGCTATATGTTAGTTTACCGTTTAAAATATTAATATATTTAATAGGATATTTTTATAATACTCACACATTTTTTAAGCCAAAAAGATTATATTAAATTCTTTTAGACTTATCCGTCTATTATGTAATATTTGAAATAAACATATTTTCCAAAAAAATGTGAAAATTTTAATGTACTTTATTGGTAATCTAGAAACTTTATTAATATTTATAAATAACATGTTCTGACTATTTGAAGGATTATCCTCATAAATTATTCAAGTGTGCACAATAATTAAGTAAGAAAAAAGTATTAACTAAATTAAATCATTTAAAAAAAAATTAAGTAAAATATTATAATGAATATTACAATACAAAAAAATTATAAATTGGGTAATAATATCTAAGATAACAGTAAATGATAGACAAGTTAAATTATACGACTGTCATCCATCAGGACTAAATCATTATTTTCACGCATGTAGCGCTAAATTAAAATATAAATATTTAAATCTAAAGAAGACAGTTTAGAGTACTGCAATAACAATAAAAATGTAACTTTAAATTATTTAAAATAAAATATTTAAAACTCGTATAGTAACAGGTATCCATCAGTTGATATTTTTCGTGGCTCTTTTAATTAACAGAAGATGACGCATTCGATCTAAATTGAATTATTTACTCGGTTTTTATGAATGAATCGCTCGTAAATGATTCACCCAAGCAGCCGGCACGAGTGTCACAGAAATAGTGCTCGCTGGGAGTATGTATATTTTAGTTCATTCAATAAATGATTATTTATGGGGCGGCTTGTGCCAGTGAATTCCGGTTAAAAGTAACTCTCTTGGCAAACCGAGCTCATTAATTTTTCGGGACAAGCGCCGCCCTCGTTTGGCCCCCTCGTACATACATATTTTTCCACCGAAAAGGTGGAGTTCAAATGGCAACCGAGCAGAAGATTTCTCAATTGTCGCTGCGGCGCCCAGAGGGTATGACAATTTAATTAATTAACGGCACAGAACTCACTTTTCAACATGTGGCGGGCGGATGGCGGATGGCGGGACGGGCTTCTTCGAAGGAAGGAAGCTAGGGCAACCTAGGAGACACACATTGACTTGGCCCTTTGGCCCTGCTTATTATTCAGTAACCGAAAAAGCCGCAAACTGTATGGATGTGAGGCAGGGCAGCCACTTGGAGGGTTCTCTCTCTTCGAGTGGCTCCCATTCCCGGCCCTCGGTGGTGGTTTTCCATCAATCATGGGAAGCAGTATCTTTGCCCGCAGGCGCCTAACCCTTCGATGAACTCATTGAACTCGAATATCACATTCAATGAGGGCCCAGGCCCAGGCCCGACCCTTTGCTAATTGCATTATTTGTTATATTAAAGTCAAATTAACAGGGCAACATCACAGAGAGCGAGAGAGGGCCAACAAAATGCTCCTAACCCGCTGGAAAATTCAACTGGTAAATGTTTAATGGGCTTCGTTTGCTTTGATGTTTGCTGGCTATCGCATTTCCCATTTCCCATTTACCATTTCCCGTTTCGCCATTTAAAGCAATTTGCATTTATGTTTTTCGGAAAATGTTGTGCCATGATGCAGGGATCAAATGGAGTTATTACATGAAGTGGCCGGCTCTCAGCACCGGAATCCACTGACCATGGTCGCAAAATTCTATTTCATAAGCGTTGCATGCCTCAAATTTTACAGCAAATAAACATTCCGCCTCGCCGCATCCAATTCTATGTGTATCTGTATCTGTATCTGCATATCCAGAGTGCTGTCAGTGAGTGTGTGTGTGTGTGAAAAGTGCTGCTGTGCCACAACAATTTCATTGTTTTTTGTTTGGCTTGACATAAATTACAGCGACAGCACGCAAAAGTTCAGCACGCATATTTTCCAGCTTTCAGCTATTCAGCTATTCGGTATGCCACAGGATCCAGTAACCAGTACCCAGTACCCGGTACCCGGCACCCGGTATCTTTCAGGACTTTTGCATTTGACATTCCCACCAGAGAGCTCAACATTCGCTTTGGGTATACATTTTTGTCATAACATTTTTGTCAATTCTTAAACCGAAACATATTTTTCTGCTTTCCATTCCCTGCCATAGTTATGCTAATGCGGAGGGTCTGGATACTCGGAGGAGTAGCTATCACCTCTGGCCCTCTAGGAAATGTGTCAAAGAATCGCCCAACACAAAATTGAATGTGCCACACACACACACAACACAAGTTGGTTGTGGGGCCAAACAGGAAAAGCGAAAGGATAACTCGGCCAGAACAAGTGCAAAACAAACAAGGTTGCCTCATTAAAGCGAACGCAACACTAGGCAGAGTCCTGCACTGAGGGAATTCTTGCAAATTAAAAAAAAAAAAGAGTTTAAATGGGTAATAATTAATTTAAAAAGTTAAATAGGATACATTTTCATTTCTTTCCAAAAAACTAACTTTACAAATTAAAAAGGTTTTGAACTCCCTTTAAAAGGTGTCTAAAAGTATGCAATGATTTCACCAACAAATACAA
Source organism: Drosophila ogumai (assembly GCA_018904815.1). NCBI lineage: Eukaryota > Metazoa > Arthropoda > Insecta > Diptera > Drosophilidae > Drosophila > Drosophila ogumai. The sequence continues at coordinate 25,393 of JAEIIJ010019383.1, read as the reverse complement.
TGTAAATGTGTATTGTTTTTAATACTTTTTAAGCAGATTAGACTTAGTTGCCACAAGGCATGTTAACAGTTGACTGATTAAATTATAAAAGCTTTATTTCCATTAAAAAATATTACAACATTTTATGGTATACTTTTGCAAAAGCTCTTTAGGGTTTTTTTGATATCCTGGCAATTTCTGTAACCTTTCTTCTATTTCCTATGTGTATCAGGACTGAAATGGAGACTATCGAACGTGTAAACATCAATTTGCGATTAAATATTATCGCAAGTGGAGGGTCCTGGGAGACCGGAGTAGAGTCCAGAGAAAGGAGAAAGTACAAGTGCTGGCCAGAAACAAAGCATACTTATTTGGGTCACTCTCGCATACAAAAAGGGGGTGTTGTTGTGTGTATGTTTTTCCTGTTGTTGTCTCTGCACAGATTGGCGAACGAGGACTAGACGGCAATTTGGTAAACAAGTCGCCCATGACTATATTTAGGTGTCCGTCGTGTTGCCATCATAAAACCCATGCTTCCTCGCTTACCCCTCCCACGATCACTCCCAATAAAGTGGACACTGGCTGGCATTGCATAAATTGAGACCAAGTCTCGAAAGCCAAAGCCAGATTTAGGCCAAGTCGCGTATTCACTTGCACAATACATATCTTTACGACTGACTGGCGAGCACTCCCCCCCTCCCCAGTGAGTAACGACCTTCCGCCTCCTCCTGCAGGGATACGAAGCAGACGTGCAATCCCACCTCCTCTCCTCGGGAGAAGAATGAGGAAGCTGCGTTGCGTGTTGTCGGTATGCTGTGTAAGTCGCTTTTTTATGACCTTTGGCCGCACGAAAATGTGCGTAAGGCATGCGGAAGCGGCACTGGGGTCAGCCCGTCGAGTGTCATCGGGTGTAAATCATATTTACAGTGGTACTGTAATTGAATTAGGCCTCGACCCCCATTCCGAGGCAGCACCAGATGCCTGCCCTGGCACCAAGACGAAAAATAAAAGGGAATTTAATTTCACGTCAATGAGGGAGAGAGCACTTACTTGACCTTCTCCTCCGGCCACAGTCATCGAAGACATTATGCTGGCTTAGTTCAATATTATAGTATTGATGGTGTGACTCTTTATACCCGTGACCCATAGGGAGCAAGGGTATAATAACCTGAGTAAATAAATAAGGTATGTCGGTAAATAAATAGAGATTTACACATTTTTTTAAATTTATAAATACATATTTTACTAACTACATTTTTGTGGACCTACTCTAAAAATTAAGGTAAAGTCTAGGGATAAACATGGAAGTTTTTAAAAGAAAAAGTTTTAAAGGGTATTAATATCCTGCTCGCACTCACATTCATCTTAGCTGGTTAGTCAAGTCACAATCCATTTACGGTTATGTTTTTACACTTTTTGGAAATTTATAATTCATTTTAATAATATTAATTTGAAATTTTATTAAAAAAATATAAAAAAAAAATAATATATTTTGTATACATTATATAACATATATAATTAAAATAAATCAAAAATTGAAAATATTAAGAAGTACTAAATAGTTATACAGTATAAACCGTTAGAAATAGGTTGAAAACTTGGATACATTGGTTTTCTGCTGTTATATCGCTATATCTTACTTGCATTTTACGAGTAAAATTTTTCAACTCGTAAAACAGTAGTACAAAAACTTACCAACTATTTAAAAAGCAGTGTAAAAGTTGACAACAAATTTTAAAAGCAGTTCAATAATTTGTAAAATTTGTACAAAGCAGTTCATTGACCAAAATAACACTCCAGTAAATTTTCAAAAATAATTTTACGTCAATTGTTGTATTTAAAAAAATGTTATGCAAAAAAATATATTAATATTAATTAATTTATTTGATTAAAAATATAATTTATTCAAGACCATTCGATTTATCTCAAAAATATTCATTGCTACGTTCAAATATCCATTCATTAATATTAATTAATTTATTAATTTATATGGAAGAAAAAAGGGGATAAAGAAATTTTCTTCTTATTTAAAACCTTATGACATGATCACTTTATTTTGCTCAACCAAACATCAAGCTAAAAAAAGCAATAATTGCTAAAAAATATTATTAAAATACTTTAAAATACTTAATAATCTCTTATCCAACACTCACTGTACTTGCCACCGAAAACCCTGTTAGGAAAATGTTTAAAGAGATTTTTTTTCTCGTAAACTGTCATGTTTTGTAATTCGATTTTAATCTCCTTGCAATTTAAGGCCCCCTTTTGGAAGCGAAACCATCATGAGTGCCAATCTTTATGGTCTGTGATCAGGTGGGTACCACTTCCTAGCGAATTCTAGCAAATTCTGGCTGCAGATCACGTAGCCGCCGCGTTGCCTTTTGGGAAAAGGTGCCACTTCCCGTTCAAGATCTCTGAGATCTCGACGAAAAAGATCTGAGATCGGCGCCGCGATTAAAGTCGTATCGATTCAGATTTCACGGTGATCTTGTACGATATTTTTTCGTGCATTAATTGCTTTTGAATTTTGGCGGCGAGCAAAACAAGAAAACCATTTCAAATGTAGCTCACGATCACATGTCTTTGCGGCCCAAAATGGAAACGAGTGCAACAGACTTTGCCACTTTGTCACCGACTTTTTAGTGTCGGCGTGAATTAAATTGAGTAATTAGGAGGCGGTGCCGGAGTCGGGACCTGGGTTTTTCAACCCACAAAACTGGTCTATCCCAAGATCTGCCCGATCCACTGGCTGCTCTTTTTGTCTTGGCAATTATTTAGCCTGTTTCAGCGAGCTTTTATTGCATTTCGATTAGTTTCAAATGGGTTTTGGACATTTTTGTCGCAGCTAATTAAAACTGCATGCTGTGGAATTTTTTTGCCTTAGACTCGTTTCGCATTTTGGCCCGGCCTAAACGTGCATTAATTCAGCTAACAAGTTAATTTCCAGCCCCCGTCGGCATTGGCAACCCTTAAAAACACACACACAAACCGCGCCATGGCAACGCGTGAGTTTTCCACAACAAAAACCAAGTTTTGCCGGCCAAAAGCGAACAGGAGTCACAGAGTATCTGTGTGCGAGTTTTCTTTGAAGTTGAGCTTTTTGCCTGGACGAGGAAAAGGAGCAGAGCAGAGTAATCCATGTACGAGCCGGGAACGGAGCAGATCAACTGCAACGGCAGGCTCATCGAATTGCCCAGCTTGGAGGTTGTGCGGCCAGGCAAGAAACAAAGTGCCCGAAAGTCCTTGGAAACTTTGTTCCTTTACATTTTTGTTTTATTTAATTTTGCTTTTTTTCATTCGATTTGAGGACAAAACAGCTCCCAAAATGCCCAGCGATGCCAACATTGATTGGCTGCTCCACATTTATTTTACTCGGCGCGAGTTCACGCGCTGTCGCCGCCTCATCGAACGTGAGCTGAATCGACACCTGAATCCCGAGTACCTGTACTTTGTCCAGGTGAGCCGTCCAGGTTTTGCGGCTAATGCCGAGTATCTTTTCTAATTGATTGCCCTTCGCCCAGGGCCTAATTGACCGCGAAGAGGGCAATAACATCGAGGCTTTGCGGCACTTGCAGAAATCCGTGGAGCTCAATCCGCGGAACATTGAGACGTACAAGGAAATCGGTCGGACACTGTGAGTAAAATTGTGTATTTTTGTCTTTTATAAAACTATATATGTATATATTTTATAATTTTATACATGGTCATAATTGCTTTTAAGCCATTTTATAAATATAAATAACTTAACAAAGTTTAAAAAGTTCTAATAAACTTAAGTTCTGCGACAGTTTCATTAATATTTAAAAATTAATAGTAATACCATTATTTATCCTTTAAATTGTTTGTTCTAGAATATTGACATTGACCGGATTTATTACAGAAAAACAAGTAAAATATGTGGAATGAATTTATATCTGGAATTTATTTAGATACTTTCCCATCTTTAAAGGTTATAATAAGGAAAACATTAGCTATTCAATTATTTCTATGTTTATTTTAATTTAATAGCAGAAGGCCATAATTTAAGAGGAATTTATAATTATGAAAACAGTATTCAGGGAAACCAATTTTCATAGTTTCGTTTTGGTGCTTGTGTTTCTGGAAATTTCCAAACGTTTGATTTTGACAACGTTGATATTTTAGTAACTAAAGAGCCATTTTTGGAAATTCCAGTTTTGATAAATAATTAATTTTCAACTCGACCAGCTGGAAGTGCACCACAATAATACCGCGAAATGCAAATGATTTAATTAGGGGAAACTGTGTGTTTGCGTTAAAATAATTATATTCCCAATCGATTTTCACAGCTACTTAATGGGTCGTTTTAACCAGGCTCTGGGAGTTTTCCGGGAAGCAGAACAGCGCAGCACCCGGCCGGACAATGAAATATATCATTACCTGGGCGAGCTCCTTTATCGGGCGGCGACAACGCAAAGCCAAATGGAGGTGGCCAGGCAGCAGCAAGACGAATCCCGGGCCTACTTCGAGCTGGCAATTCAATCAGGACGGAAACTGGAGAGCTTTGTGCGTTTGGCAGAGCTCTATCGCAAGGAAAAGCAATACCAAAAGGCCATCGAGGTGCTGGAGACATGCCTGCAGTCAGTTTGCTAATGACATGAGATTGGTTTTGTGTTTCACTTTCCTCCATTTACAGCCTTACGCCTGAAAACTCGGAGGTCCTGATTGAAATCAGTGTGTTGTACCTGAAAATCAACGAGACCCAAAAGGCGCACGATCGTCTGGCGGAAGTCGTCAGCATCGAGCGGAAATGCTCGCCCAAGGGTCTGTTGGCCTTCGGTGCCATTTTGCAGGTGAGTTGGGTACCAATTTTGATAAAAGTCACCGTCCTTACGATTTAAATTTTACAATATTTTTGTGCTTGTATATATCTGAGTGTTTTTTTTTTTTGCAGTCCCGGAACGACGTGGATGGCGCCCTCAGCAAATACAGCCAAATCGCAAACGCTGAGCCGGAAATTGCCGAGCTCTGGAACAACATTGGATTGTGCTTCTTCAAAAAGCAAAAGTTTATTGTGGTACTTAAATTCTCAAGGTATATATATGTATCATTTGGCATTTAAATTTTTTATAATTTTTCCAGGCAATTTCATCTCTGCGCAAATCCGTTTGGCTCTCGCCGCTTAATTACAACGCTCTGTACAACTTGAGCTTAATATACATTGCCTGTGAGTGGTTCCCCAGAATATAAGCAGACTCTTTGTAAAGTCAACACAGAAAATGTGTGTATATTTTTCTTTTAGGGCTTTACATTTTGTTATTTCTGTTAAGCACATTTTGTGGAATTTTCACCACTCAAAATAACAACAGATAAAACATATGTATATTATTCTCAGCAATTTGCTTCGTAAAATTCAACAGGTTTGCAGCAATAATTTTCAGAATTTCCACAAACATTTTCATGTTGGAAAACTATGCAAACTTACCCAGCACGTTTCATGTCCGAAGGCCCATTGTTTTGTGGCTATTTTGCGAAACAAACGTTTGGCATTTAGCCATAATTCACATGCCACAGCAACTGCAGCAGTGATTGGTCAATACAAAAGCTGAAAAATGCACAATACTTGCCATCTCTTGGACAGAATAACTAGCCATTCATTAGTCCGAGAAAAGGCAAGGGAAACCTGCCTGAAAAGGGTAAAATAGCAGTGGAGGAAAATATACACACAGGGAAAACTATGGGCTGGAGGTTTTAATAAATTTCTTAAAAGTGCCAAGAAAAGCCAGGGCCTTAGGCGTTCCGGTCCTAGGACTTATTCATCGTTGTTAGTGGCTACTTTCTTGTTGGTATATGACTGTTATTGTTATTACTTGTTTTGTTTACCGTTGTTTACCCAAACTCGACCGCAGCTGAACAATACGCCAGTGCCTTTCACACGCTGGCCGCAGCCATAAACCTGCGCAAGGATAATGCCGAGTGCTACATGCTCCTGGGGCGTAAGTAAGCTATACATATAAGCACTGGAAAAACTCTAGAAAATTCTATATTCAAGAAATTATAATTGCCAAGATAGTGGACTGTTTTTTGAGTTTTATTTTATTTTATATGAAATATTAAATAAGATCTCTTAACTATTAAGTTCATCTTCCGATGTTTTTATTTATTCTACTCAACTGAAGCTTACTGAATATTTTGTTTTAATTATAATCAATATTTAATACTTAATAAATGTATTATCAAAAGCCTAGGAATTTAATATTGTAAATTAAAATTTTAAATACTTCTCATACAAAAATACCATCAAATTGCAGAAAGAAGTTTTCTTTCCCATTTAAACCTGAAAGCGAAAATACACATTTATTCTGCACTATTTTCTTTTTCAATATTTTCCTCTGTATCCTCTTAAAAATAACAATAATAATAACCATACTACTCCCTCCCCACAGTGTGTTTACGTAAGCTGGACGACTTGGAGAACGCATTCGTGGCCCTGGAACGGGCCAGTGGCATGGCGTGTGGCCAGCAGGGCTCGGGACGGAATCCTTTGGTGGTGCTGAACTTTGCCCTGTTTTGCTACGAAACCGGACGACTGGCCCTGGCCGCCGAGCAGTACAACAGGTTCATGAGCCAGGCCCAGGATCTGCTGCTGCCCACGGAAGTAAGTCGCCCGAGATACCAGCACTCCCAGTGGATGTATGCTGCGGCACGTGAATAAAATGAGAATCCCCTAATTGGTAGCGAAACCCAAACCAACGCAATATTCCACGAAGCCTCAGAAAGAAGCCATTCATTTAATTCTCTCAATTTTCCGAACAGTACAAATTCCAAGCCACCAAGCTGAAATCTCTTCTGAGAATATCCAATCAAGGCAACGGCATCCTGCTGGACGCTCAAGATTTAGAGGACATGGACTTGCGGCAAAATGGATTCAAGGAACTGCCACCGGATGATCTCCCCTTGGAGGTGAATGCAGTTGTTAGCCAGAACTGAAATCTGAATATGCAGCAAGCCGTTAGAACAGTTTCCCAAAAATGTTAAACGCAAAATAAATATTTATTAAACGCGCCAAACTCACATCAAACATTTATTTGAACGTGTTCACACCTATTTGTAAATCGTAATATAAGCTGTTTAAATAGTATTCTGTAATTAAACTCTCAAAAAAAGCCAATGTGTAATGCATTGGCGCTTAACTGGAATCCAATGATCGAAGTTTTGGTTTTTCGAGCCAAGAAGCCAGATCAACTCGGGGCTCACAGAGTTCTCTGTCCTCTTGGCTATAGCTATCCTTGGATTCCGGTCATCATTAGACTTTATTTATTTGTTTATTTTTAGTTGTTGTGGAAAGTAAGTGTGTCGTGTTGATACCATCTCAGTAGCTTAGTCGCTTAGCCTAGCAAAAACTTACGGGCTAAGACACGAATTCGAAACACCAATTGGTTAATGCATAATTCTTAAAAGTTAATTTTAATTGGAAAGGAAATGGCACTTGCTAAACAGCCAAATCACAAACGGAATTAATTCTTGGATAATGCAAGCGAAAACGGTCAATGGAAACCAATCGATCGGTCAACCGATATTTGCTTTAACCAAAACTTAAATATTCCGACTCACAGTTTCTCTTCTTTTTTTTTCGTTATGCAACGCAACGAAACTTTTACAAAGTTTAAGGTTTAGAAATTCTTAGTTGGAGCAAGCCCTGAACATCTTGGATGCCCTTCACCTAGTCCCCGTAAAAGTGTCTCTACAAAATGATTCTGCAGAGTCTTCTAAAAATCACATCTCAGCGGTATCGATATCGATTGATCCAAGTCCTTTTTAGACGCACGTGGTGGTCACTCGGGTCAGTCGTGTCATCTCGGTGCTGCCGAAGTGCCGCTTCATGAACAGCGACCGGAAGGTGGTCCGGAACTGCTTCGACATCAGTCCGTAGAGCACGAATCCCACTGCGGCATTGATCAGCGCCAGCAGGTCCATTAGCTCCCCAAAGGGCGGATAGCAGTGGGCGAAGAAGCACTTCTCCATCACGCCGGACAGCAGGCCGAGCAATCCTTGCGGGAACTCGGTGACCAGGAAGAGGACCAGCACGGCCACCAGGAGGAGGGTGGTGCGATCATTGCGACGATCGCAGCGTGGCGGCCTGGAGAGATTAAAATATATCGTATTTTGCTTTAGAATCGTGAATTAAAAAAGAAAAATTGTAATAAAAAACATATAAGCCAAAAATTTATGTTTCTTTAACTATTCTTTACTATTCAAAACTAAAAGATTCCTACAGATTTGATAAATGGAACGCAACTCTCTAAAAAATTCTCTATGTTCATTGAGCTTCTTTATCGATTATTTCGATGAAAACTTCAATTAAATTCATAGCCAATTTTGTGTTATTATTTTAGATTTATATATTACAGCTGCTTAGAAGAATAAGAGGGATTAAAAATAACGTATTCTTTATGACCATGTCTAGTAGAATTTTAATACTCTTTTAAGCGCATATATATATTCAATTTCATACGATTTCTTAATTTTCGATAAATTTGTTATACGTTTTTTTAATAATAATTTTAATAGTAATCCTAATACTTAGTAGGAATTAATTTTTAAATCTAAATCAAATAAATACTCATCTTTCGTAATGATTTTAATTTCGATATATTTTCGGTATGATTTTTTCGATATTATTACAATCACACGATTTTTTTTTACTCTTTTTTATATATACATATTTTAGTACTTACTTCTTCGACTTTGACTCATTCAGATTGAGCTGGATGGCATACTTGGCGGGATTACTGTAGTCCCTTAGCTTCAGACGACGTCTGGAGGCCTCGCACAAGACATGCATGAGCACTGCACTGATCACGATTAAAATTCCGCAAGGTAAAAGTTTAATGATCACGGAATGTATCCAGAAATTAAACCTAGAATTCATAATTTAAATAATTATACTTAAACACTAGTATATTACCCCCAAAGCTCACCTGTATAGAACCGAATCCTGGTCAAAATACACATGGTACATGGCCTCTGGATTGACGCTGTCCACGTCGTACGTCTCGCGCACCTTGAACACAAAATACGTGGGCAGGCAGAGGATCGGTGACAGGATGAAGGGCAGGAGGATCGCCTCTCGGGAATGAGCGAGCAGGAAGTTGGCACAGCCCCCGTTGGGATGTCTGTGGAATAGAGATGGTAACATTTGGCTATAAACAAAAGACGGGGAGGAAGAGAAGAGAAGCCACATATTGCCACATTGAAGTTTTAATCATATTAGCCGGATGTCGGTTCGAATAGCGGATGCGGATTAGCGTGAATAATGTGACTCGATGCCGAAACTCAAAATGTATGAGGAGGGGGAGTCCCCGGACAGAGAGAGAGAGAGCGCATGCAGTGCTGGCCTACAGATCCGCTCACCTGATGGCTACATATCGCCAAACGGCCAGTGTTACGGTCAGTCCAATGGAGATCGTGTGCAGGATCTGGGTGAAGTGCATGTGGATCAGCAGGCAAACAGCCCAGGTGTAACTCAGATCCTTTTCACCTGTAGGTCAAAGAATAGCACATTAATAAGGGAAATAAGTTTGTAAGCAGCAACAGTGCTTTTAAATATTTTAGTTATTTAATTTTTATACTTGTAATAAATTCCAAATTAGCAAACACTCTCACCTGGTCCCATGTAGATATACTGATACGAAGTGTAGGGTATATATTCCAGCATCACAAACATATCGGCCACCGCCAGCCACTTGAGGATATTATTTATGGGCGTCTTGGCCATTTCCTTTCTGGTCAGGACCATTATGTTCAAGATGTTTGCTATTGTCCCGAATATGCAAATCTATGTGATTCAAGTAAACAACAAGAAGCAATATTCACGGGCTGTAGATAAAATATGTGAGTGTTATTTATAAAAAAAAAAAAAAAAACAGAATGTTTCAGAGCTCTCACACTCTTTCAATTGATTGCACATTCCCCCTCTTGGAATTCAGAGTGGCTGAATATTTTATTCATTCAGCTCGTGATGTACGATGGGTTCTTGTGATTTAAATTCCCCCTTATTTCACACTTTCTCTCACAGGAAACTTTTGTTTAACTTTTGTGAGAAACTTTAACTCACTGCTTGAGTCAAAACTATTAAATTGTATTTGGTTAACAACCTACGATATTCTTGTGTAGCAAATAAAGGAGATTTTACTTTGTTCTAACTTTTTGAAAAGTAAGAAAGTGACTTCAAAGTGAGAAATCAGTTTCTCTCAGAAAAAACTGAAATAAAGCATAAAGATTAAGTTGAAGCCCCAACTAATTTAATGTGGAGATTTCTTCTTCTACAAACAAAAAAACTAAGAAAGAAAAATGTTTTCCTACCAAATTGCTGAAAAGATTCATAGGCAACACAAAAAAACCTAATGTCTGGAAATTAAAATGAAAGGGAAAAACACATTAACGCCTTAACCACATCAAACATAATTTATATCCGTTCAGCAAATCCCTTTAAAGCGACCCAGGGCCCAAAACAAAGGGCTCAGAGCTCAGATTCCATCCACTTAATGCGATTTGAGCTGAACAGACCGAATTGCTTTAATTCGAAAAAGGGACGGAGTATCCTGGACTTGGGCCAGAGCTCAAAGGTGAAAGCGTCCCTTGAATTCATCAGCCGACAGAGAGACGAGACCCTTTCTCGGTTACATTCGTATAAAGCCTTGGCCTTCGCAGCTCAGTCATTAGTCAAAAGTTTCCATTGTTTTCCCCCAACATGAATAGCGTTTTTGGGCTGGAGGTGGAGCACTTACCATCAGGGATACGTATCCATGGATGCTGTTGTAGGCGCGCAGCCAGTTGTAAATTTCACCTTGACAATAGCCCTGGCACTCGTCCACCTGGCTGGACATGTTCTTCTTCTGGAATTCCTGCCAATACTTCAGGAACTTGTCGATATCAGTTTTCGTTATCTGCAGCTCGTTCAGAACCGTCTTGTTGAAGGCCGCCATTTGGGGCTGCAAATGCGATTGGGTCACGTTGAGGCTGGTGTCCTGCATTGTCACAGCTTGATAAACCTTGTTGTTTTATTTACATTAAAAAATAATAAACTGTAAGAAAAAAGGTAAAAGTTAATAAATTGTGACAAGGAGACATTTTAAAAGGAAAAATGTATTAAAAAAATTTATACATTGAGAAAAATATTGCATTTTAATACAGATACTATCGAAAATATCGATAAAAGGATAAATATTACAAATGTAATTTATTTTATTAATTTTTGTCTTTTAATTTTAAAACATAATTTAATATTTATATATTTTTCTAGGAATCATAGTTTAAACAATGTTTAAGGTTTCTTTACGCACAGATCGATATCGACTTATCGCTTACATATCGCAACTTTATTTTTAAATCGTCCTTTGGGGAAAATTTCCTCACAGTCTTAACATATATATATATTCTCTGTGCACATTTTAATTAATGATGCTTACGGTATAGCAGGTGGACTCATTGTAGTTGAATTGTATACGAGGTTAACCACCATATGTGTAAAATTGCCTTTGCCTAAGCGCTGCCACAAGGGACTCAATTACGCCGATTATGAGATCACATCGAAAACCATAGTTTGCCAACTTGTTTGGCTTGGTTACATGACATTTTGGCAAGCCACAGATTGTGTTGTCTAATGAAATGCAACTCCCACGCCCATCAACAACAATAGCAGACACCAGAAAACCACAAGAGCAACCAGAATTTATACCTAAAATTTGTGGGCCACTTCAAATACTAAATCGAACTATTTGCGGTTGACAGTTGTTGGTCGAATTGGGAATGCAACTGTGCAGCATAATTAACGAAATATTTGAGTGGCTAAATTGGAGCCTGAGCACCACCTGTCCGACTGTCTACCTGTGATGCAGAGCAGCCTGGGCGTTGTTGGCAATTAATTGGCAAACACATAGGTGGAGGAGAAACCAAATACATGCAGAGAAATAATTTAATAAAAATTGAAGTAATTATTTTTATTGATAAATTTATTATTATGAACTACAATAATAAGTTTAATCTAAGAAACCCTCAGAAAATGTGGCATTTAGTGTTTGTACTATTTATTATTACTTAACTTGGTTATTTTAACTCAAAACTCTGCTCATTTGAAGACCTTATTTATCCGGTTCTCCATGTGAAAAGTTATCTGTAGTTGTCCTACAATTGGCATATGACACTGCCTACCCAGATCACTCAGTTGGCCAAATCAATGTCGACATGTCCACACGTCGTCAAAGGTGTTGCATTTGGCTAATGGCCCCGACGAATCTGAATCTCAATTTGAATCTGGATTCGAATCCTGTTCGCCGTTGGCAGTTTCGCAACCCCGACTGGCACCACTTTACTACACTCCACATTGCATTGCCTCATCTGGTGTGCATAATTTTGAATTACCTGCTCGGTTCGCTGGAGTTCCACTGGGGGGGGGGCTGCGGACTCGTGGACTTGACTCGACTCAATCGCCGTTCGTCGTTGCCTGTCAGTCGTATGATGTTGATCGATTGGCCTTTCGTTTCTGTCAAACGCCTTTACATCTTTTGCCAGCTATATGATTCCTAGCGGCCGCACTTTTAATCGGAATGAGAAATGAGTTGGAGGAACGACACCCCACACAGCCAGCCCCCTTTCTTCCCAGGTGCTGGCTTGCAAGAGCTTAAGTTTAATGGGTTTTTAAGCCCTTAAATATGTATGAAAATGTTGCAAAAAAATTGAATATATTTCTCAAAAATTACCACAACAATAAGTCTATACCTTGAAATTGGTAGTTGTTATGTTAAGTTCTTAAAGGATTTAGGTTTAGGATTAAATATATATTTAAATATTAAGTATTATTATCAGTAAAGAGGGTAAATATTTCTTTAAATTTCGTAGAAATTTTTAAGAGTTTTAAGATCAGTTTAAATTGTATTTAAATTGAATTTTATTTTTAATTATTTTATTGTCCCTTTGTAGCTCCAAAAGTAACAAATTAAATTTGTATCTATTCAGCCAAGAGTAAATCAATAAAAAAAAAGATTTCTAGACACTTAAATAGAATTCATAAACACGACGCTTGAAAATGAATCTATTAAAGCAGTGTAACTCCCCATTTGGCGCTTTCTTTCATTAAGTTTTAATTACCACGTAGGGAAAGTCAAGGCTTTTTGCTTGGCCATTTCTTGGCGGCTTGGCGGCTTGGCTCTTGGCAATTATCTAGTTAGCTAAGTCGCATTCAATTCACAGGCACGTGGCCTTGAGGAATATGTCTAAACAGGTGGCGCACCCACAGATATCCACCCCACACACACACACTTGCGCATACAGTCACAGGGGAAACAAAATGGCGCCATCAACTGACAGCTGCAGATAAACAGCAATGGCACTCCAGGCTCTTCCTTTGCTAGCTGCTGTTTCGCGTTTTTTTTCTATCTTCTTCTTTTTTAGCCATTCGCTATGCCGTTAATTAACGTTCCGCTTGTCAAATATGCCTCCAGAGTGTGTGTGTGTGTGAGTTTATTTCCTCATTTTTTATTACCACATTTTCCTGGATACTAGGGTCTGTTATCGGATAGAACTCAGGCCATATAACTCCCGCTGGGCCAATTGGCTGAACGATTCTTAACAGCTAAGCTGCAAGGCCTTTGTGGGCCATAACAAGGGCCTAATTATGAAGACCGTTAAAGGCGAGAACTACCACTTAAACGCTAAACGTTAAGAGATCCCTATCACTAGGCCCCCTCGAACTACGAACTCAAAAAAGTCAACCAATTTCAATTAGCCAAGGTAAACACAGAGTGTGTGCTTTGTCTGGATTGTGACAACCATTTGTTGCCGTCTCTGCGTAATGGCTTAAACAAATTGTTCAAATCATTTCAAGTCATAATGGAATTCATGCTCATACCAAATTTATTGAACCCATTTGTCAGAGTCTCCCCAAGAGCTGCTGGGCAGCTGGCCGAAAAAGTTATTGAAATGGTTCGCCTAGATTATAAACGAGATAAATGAAAAACCATGGTAGTTTGCATATATGCAAAGGCAAAATGAAAACAACTTTTTGCAGTGGAAAGAAAAATAAATTCCAAAATTAAATCGGGTATGAAAGGATTAGTCTTATATTTATTCAACTGTAAATAGGTTTGGGTAGCCCGTAAATTGGATTATTGCTTTAAACAAGAATTTTTATTGTAATTACATTCAATTGATATCTATTGCTTTATTTTTATATTTTAAAATCCTTTAAAGTTATTGTCCCAAAATTTAATTTAAAGTAGGTTTATTTATACTTTAAGGTTAACGTATTTTTGTCCAAGCTAAGAAGAGTCTGCGTGCTCAGCCTATTGGCCATCAAAGTCAGTTTGTTGCCAAAGAAATTATTGTTGTTTATGGCTTGGACATTTAGCCATTGAAGTTATTGAGAACTGCGCATAATTTATGGTGGCAATTGGCACTCAAAGTGAGTACTCGAAGTAATTTGCTGAATTAAAAAGAAACACACGCATGGGACTGGCGTTCTGTCAGATACTCAGATACTCACACTCAGATACTTCTCGACTCGGCTCGGCTTGGCTTGACTTGTTTGTGCAATTTTGGCTTGATGTGGGCATATATACATATATTTTTTTTCTCGATGCGTGTGTCTCTTGTGCTGACTTTTTGCCAGATTTTTACTTTATTTTTGGGCCTAAATAGTTTTTGCCTAATGAGTTGCGTTTGACTTAGTTTTGAGTGAGTTTCTAACTATCCGCACAGCTGCTTGGAAATCGTATAAATAAAGTCGTTCTGGCTGCCAGCGATGTTAGTTGAATTAAAGCCAGCCAGCAAGGAGCTTCAAGTCGAGTCCCGAGACCATAAATCATAAATAGACAAACAAAATGAAATTCACTGTAAGCCATGGTATTTGCAACAAAACACAAACAAAAACTACCACAAAATAATAATAGAAACAACATTTTCGCACTCAAGACAAATATTTAAAGTATTTCTGCTAAAATTCCTATTTCTCCTTACTCGCTCATTAAACGCTAATGGAAAATTCCTGGACACGCAACAGTTGCTACTGCTCATCGCCAGCGCCGCCTGCATCCTGGCCGCACCTGCTCCCGCCGCCGAGGAGCAACAGCAGCAGCAGGAGTCTTCCGTGAAGGCCAAGCGAGGACTCTCCCTGGGCCTGGGCTACCACGCCCCTCTGCTGACACACTCGCATTACGTGGCCGCCCCAACTGTCGTGCACCACGCCCCCATAATCTCGCATGCGCCGCTCATCTCGCATGCACCGCTCATTGCCCACGCCCCCCTGATCGCCCATCACCCGGTGTCCTCGGTGTCCTATCACCTGCCCACCTACCACTCCATTCACCACTTCTAATGAGCTCTGACGATGCGTGAGCAGCAATAGCAATAGCAGCGCACAAGAATCCTAGAATCCTGCAATAGCATTTCCGGAAATTTCTATTTGCATCGGCCCTCCTTCCTGGAAACTGTCAGCAACCCACTGCTTTTGTAAATATACGTAACTTTTATATATATATATATATATTTTGACTGGTTTTGTGGTTTTAGAGTTAAATTGGTTTTTAGTGGTAAACAAAGCCACACGGCACAAAGTCAAGAACTTGTAATTAATTTGATGAATAAAAAAAATTCTATTAAAAAAGGATAGTTAACAAAATAAATATAAATTGAGGGTACTTAAAATAAATTACAAATAGAATAATCAAGATATTAAGCAAGTACAAAATTTCATAGTTCTTTAAAGTCACTGTGGAATAAAAATGTAGATGAATTAAATATTTTTTAATGAAATTATTTTCTTAACTACTATTTATGTAATCAAAATGGAAATTAAGCTTATGATTTGTCAGATCAAAAGGTATTAACTTGGAAAATCGTTGAGTTTGTTGGTTGCTTAAATTTTCCATAATACATATATAAACCTTGATTTTGATTCTTACAAGTTCAGGTCCTGTCCTGATAAACGTCCTGCAAATACCCACATCTCCCTGCAATACTGTCACTTGACTGGCTGGGTGTATATAATCCCTGTAGTTATACTCTTGTTGTTATGGGTCTCCCTAGCAGCAATTTAGCCGCTTTTGCCAGCTAAATTGTGGTCATGATTGTGCTGCAATGCAGTTTGCCGTCCTCTAATGAGCATTAAGTGCTGTTATTCAACAGCGCAAAGCTGGTTTAAATGGACGCAATTTCGGTTCATAAAGCTGCATTGCATTTTAGCATTTATGCTCTTTTAGAAGCTCCATTTTCACATCAAGTTTACTCCTTTTGCTATGTAATATCCCTTTGCCATTCTAGTTTACACAATTTATGGGGCCAGTGCTATAATACTTCAGGGAAGATGCTGCCATGAATGTCAGATTATGGCCAAGTTAGGAAAGCATCAAGTTCTCTGGCAACTCACTTGCTGTGGCCGTCAGGAGATATTAGTTGGGACAGACAGCAAACTTTATTTGAAAGTCTGCAAATAGAGCTTGCCTTGATTAAAATTCCTAAACTTTAACTTGGACACAGTTCGCAAGACAGCTCAGCATGAAAGCCAACAGAAAACTCAAACACAATTAAAGCAGCAGTAAAGTACAGCATTTACCATAAATCGTAGTTTTTATTTGATTATTTTTACTTAACCGCTTAGAAGTGTGTATTTAAACATCATTTTGTGTCCACCTATCTTACTTTGTATTTATTACAAATGTGATTTGTTTGCACTTATTTCTTACAGCTAGAGGGAAACGTAAAATCGTTGATTAAAACTCCGTTTTGCCATCCTAGTCCGAGAAGCTGTCGCTCCAGTAAGTGGTGGTTGGTGGGGCTACCGCCTTGAATAGGTCTCTACCCTCCCCGGGGCGCCGCTTGCCGTGGTTTCCATGGCCGTGGGAATGGCTGATGCGTGGCTCCATCTTGATCCGTGGCTCCTCCTTGATCCGCACCTCCTCCCTGGGCCGCTGGCATCCGATGGCTTGGTGGCGCTGCAACCGCTGCGACGTAAGGAAGGTCCTCTGACAGCGCTTGCACTCGTAGATAAAGCCATGCTCATCATGCTTCACGGCCATATGACGCTTGAGTTCCGCCCGCAGTCGGAATACCTGCGAGCACAGCTCACAGCGGAACTGCGCACGCTCCTGTTCATGCCGCTCCATGTGCGTCTTGTAGGCCCACTCCACCTTGAACTTCTTGCCGCAAATGGGGCAAGTGTGTTCCGTCCGTTCGTGGGTCTTGCGGTGCAGCACATAGGATTGCTTGCGGGAGAAGGTCAAGTCGCAGTGTTCGCACTCAAATGGACCGACGGACGCTGCCGGCGTAGTTGGATACTTCTTCTTCGGGACACTGGGCGAGTCGTCATCGTCGTCCTCTTTGCTCCTCTTCATTGGCGTCTTTCGCGGACGTCCTGGCTTCTTCTTTTCCTTCTTTTGCGAACTGGCATCGGAGTCTACGGAATCGCTATCCGGACTAGTCGATCCGCCCACATCGGATACCTTGAACTCGTCGTCGAGCTCCTCCTCATCCTCACTGGAATCTGTCACTGGCGCATCGATGACCACGTAGCCGCGAGGACGCCGCACCTTGTTCTTGCTGCGGGACAAGCGCTTGCGCAGATCCTGGTCGGTGGTCTCCAGTTGCTTCCGCAGCTGTATGGCAATGGTGAGGCTCTCCAGGCACTTAGTGCAGATGAACTGGGGCATAAAGTCCTTGGGCAGAATCGAGACACTGGGGCATATGACCAGCAGCATGTCCGCGGGCGTGGCATCGATTTGCTTCTTGAACAGGTCGACTAGATCCTCCTTGCTGGTGCAGACGCGGCACTGGTTCTCGTCCACCACCTCCTCTATTTTGCGTTCGCGAGTGGGAGCTGCCGTGTCCTCGCCATCGACATGTTCGCCGGGCTCATCGCCGGTGATTAGTTCGCCCTCTTCGTCACTGGCCTCGGGCTCCAGAACTTCTTCTCCTTCCTCGGTGGGATCTTCAGTTCCATCTTCATCTTCTTCGTCGGCTTCTTCGCCGTCGGCATCTTCGCCTTCATCTTCTGCCTCGTCGGCAGCTTCTTCACCCTCTTCTTCATCCTTGTCGGCTTCTAGGCCTTCTCCTTCTCCTTTGCCGGCTTCATCCTCGTCTCCTTCTTCGCCAGCGGTTGCTTCAGCGACCTTTTTTGATGTTTCTTCTTCGTTGACTTCTGCGTCTTCTTTTTCCTCAGCTGCTGCAGCATCTTCAGCTTCCTTGTCATCCTCTTCACCGGGTTTAAGTTGTTCTTCGCCGCCATCGGCAGCTGCAGTTTTCTCGGAATCCTCAATATTGCTCGTCTCCTGTCCGCCTGTCTTGGTTTGCTCCGTCTCCTCTGCACCGCCTGATGTATCGGCTTCCTTCTCCTCCTCCGTTGGCATTTCTTCGTCTAGGTATTCCGCCTCTGCCCCCTGATTCCCAGTAGTGGCTTCGGATTCCTGCAAAATAAAGTAAATAAACCGTGAAGTGCGTGGATTCCTTCAGATCTCTAAGCTCAACGCACCTCTAGGTAATCCATAATCCCGCCCACAGCTCCAGCGCCGCCATCCAGGGATTTGACGCTTTCCTGTTGCTGTGGCTCCGGGTTTCCCTGAGCATTCTCGCGCAGCTCGGGACTAATCCCGGCGGTTCCATTAGTTTCTGCCACGGGCGTTATGTCTGCCTCCATTGCGCTTGGATAATATTTTATTTATTTTCGTTTCTTTTCTTTTTCTCAAAAGGAAGCAATCACTTTGCAAAAGTGGAAGGGGGGAGACTCTTTTTTTGGCGGGGCCACCGGCGTATTTATACGTTTTTCTCTTTTCCGCACAGATTTCTTAACGCGCACTCGGTTTTTCAGTGTTTTCGCATACGCCTTTGTCTTGTTTACGTTATTTCGATTTATTTAGATTTATTTGCTTAAAATGCGAGCACAAATTTCAATGCAAGATGCATTTTTTCCGATTTTTTTCGTTAAAATTTTTTTCTTGCAGCCATATTGGATAAGTATACACCAGCGCCCAGCTGTTTGCCTATCGATACTCCTGCGCATGTGCGATAACAATCGATAGCGATGACGATGATTCACGAGTGGCGGGGAATTTGAAAAATAAGAATAGGGCAATGCTTACTTACTACTTGAAATGTTGTTGTTTTAAACCAAAAATACTTAGTTGTTGAAAATGCACTTTAAAAATTCCCCAAAAACATCATAAAATAGCCATTAAACCATGAGAACCCCTCATAAAGTCAAGTATATTTTGGCAAAAGACCCTACCTACGCGCGTGTTTGCAATAAAACTTGGCAAAAAATACAAAAACCACCCCCCGCTCTCGCTCTCGCTTCCAGCTTGAAACAAAAACCGTGTCGTCTTGACTTTTCAACACGGCGGAAATAAAAATTACGTGATTTGCATAATTTTTCCACCCGCTGTTGTTGTGCGCATTAATTTGAGAAATGTAAGAACATTTTAACATCAACCATTCAACACTTTGTTTCTACCTCACGCTTTGTGTTTTTCTTTTATTTTGACGGAAAAACAGCAAATACAAGGCAGCACTTAGTCTGGCTTTTCAGTTTCCAATTGCCAAAAGTCCCCAAATGCCGCTGTATTACTCAAATGTAAATATTTCCATTAAAATCAATTCCCAGTATAAACGCAACTGGCACTTCGGTTGTGTGTTTGCCTTCAAATAAGCAAACACATTTCAATAAAGTGCCACCTCACCACTTTTCCGTTCGACCAAAAGCCCCGAGGATGACACGAGCTTGATATTTATTTCAATTATGCGGCGTTGGGGCGACGCGACCAAGGAAAATGTCCGTGCTAATGCCAACGATTTTCCGGATGTCACTTGCCATGATTCAGAAATGCGACAACAGGTCAAGTCGAGTCACTGGGAGAAAATATGGACGCATTTCCGCGAATGTATCGTATGTTGAAACATCCAATTTTACAGGAGAAGCTTTTTTTGATTTAATCTCTTAGGAAGCACTATAGAAAAGACAAAATTGAAACTTAATTTTTATCGGAACTATAGGGTTTTCAGTTGTAAAATATCACAGGGTTGTGAGACATTAGGTGCCCAACAATTTTGCATTAAAATCTTTCGCGGGAATAAATAAATAAAAAAAATTTATAAATACTCCCTAATAAATTATTTTTTAAGGTGTGCTGGGAGAACTTTTCTAGCAAGAAGTAGCACTATGTATATTTTTTTTTTCTGTAAGCATTTTCCTTTCTGTTGCTCTTCTGCATGATTTACGCCAACAATTATCGCAGCAAGACGTGCTCGGGCACCCACTTGACATTAACATCGTTTTCCCCAACTAAGGATGCTCTCTCTCTCTTATCCTTCATCCTGTTTAACGTGTCTCGGAAAGGATCGCTTATGACGCCAGAGATTGCACCGGCGGGAAGATGGGGAGGCGAAGTGAAAAGATAAATATAGCGGCCTGTCGTCTGTGGCAATGATAAAAAAGCTCGGCCATGTCAACTGACACACACGATTCAACTCCCGGCGGCATCACGCAGTGATTAATTATGCATGAACGCCGCATCCGAAAGACAAACAGGCAGCATATGCTCTGCTCGCTCCTTGCTGAAGGCTTAAGCCTCCTTTGCCAGGACACTGAGAATGTCTAGCAGAGATGGGATGAATTCCCTCCTAGGTACACGTACCTAGATTTCTATTAAGTATATTTGTTACCTTTGGTATAAGTTTAATGATGAAATTATAGTTTAAAATTTATTTTTGAAATAAAGTAAAATTCTTCGATGCATTATATATTTCCTTACAGATATTCACCCTTTTTTCTGAAATTTATAAAATTTTTAATATGTAAAAGAAACATAATTATCGCTGACATGAAATCACAAAAAAACATTATGTTTACCATTATTGACAGTTGTCATTTGTGGATTTAAATTATAAATGGTAGGGCCATTAGTAAGGGCTTTAAGAAATAAATTAATTACATATATGTTCTCTTCAGAACCCTCAAGGATTTTTAATTAAAATTGAATGCGTTGCAGATGCGACACCTGCCCTAAGTACGTGACTTTTGATCGATGTGATAAATTCGATGAGTTAAATTCGTTGCTTGTAAAACATTGCCAACGAATGTGATAAAGGTTGTCGTCATCGCAACACAGATTATTTGCTCAAAAGAGAGATGCACTTTGTGAATCCCAGGCCACATCCAAAACCACAACCATAATCTCAGTATTCAAATTTTGCCTCTGGCCCCACCGCCCTCAGCTTTGATGCCTATGATATTTTTCCCCTTAATTGTATGCGTTTGTCAAAAAGAAAACTCTCCTCCTTAGCAATCCGAATTTTTAAACTAAAATTGAAACTGATGTCGTTGCTGTTGCTTTTACAACTGAAATGTAGGGAACATTGAATACCCTCTTTAAGCATTCAGGCACTGTGGCTTAAGGAATTGCTCATCTAATTCACATAAAATAACATATTAAAGTTACCTTAAGTTTATTTATTACATAGTCCTAAGTACTTAGAAACTCTGAAAGCAAAGCCTCTTTAAAATACTTTTTTAACTGTGCAAATCTTACAAACTAAATGAATTTTCCACCATAAGTTAGAGTACAAACTCTTCGAATTTTCCTATAGAGAGCTCAGTTTTTCGTCAATTTACAAAACAAGTTACCATGTTTTCAGGTTTTGGACAACAAAAGGTTCGAACAATGCAAATACTGACATTTCTGTTACCAGAATGAAACCGATTTTGTTTTTCAGAATTTACGCTCGTGTTAGACATCACAAGAAAAAACTTTAAAAAACAATCCTTAAGTGGATGGCCACTAAAGCCTGCTAGGAGCTTAACAAACTTACATCCAGGTCTTTCTAGGACGGACTTTCCTTCTTAACTTTTGGTAAGAATTAAGTGAAATGCATGAAATATTTCCAAGTTGCTAAATGCAAATTACGTGTACACTAGGCACCCAGAGCCTTTGGAAAGTTTGCAAGTCGGTCTTACTTCAGAAACTTTTTTGTTTTCCCAAGATTGGGTTTCAGGAAATTAACTTTGCAATAATAAGATTTCCACCTGCCAGCTGAGTCGGAAATCCATCAATACAGCACGCTCCTGCCACGCTAATAAATCTGATTTACAGCAGCACATCAGCACGTGTATTTAATATGTTCATGTTCATGTTCATGTGTGGCTGCCACAAACATGCTTTAAAAATTCGATTACAGCATTTATGTTTACTAGGACCTCTACCTCTAAGCAGAGCATATGGACCAAGATATGTATGCTGGGGTGTTGCTTCTGCTTCTGACGACTCAACTGCAAGAGATGTTGATTAACTACCTGTTAAATCTAGGTAGCAAGCCCCCAGCTATTTGTGTACCGAATGTTAGTGTGAGTGTTTTGAACGGGCCCTTAATCTGGTTACTGTTTCCTCCAACTACAATCCCTATGCTCTACGCTAAGAAACTTACATCGCGGAACTGTCAATTAAGGCATCAGCAACTCAAAGAGCTTAATCCCTAGAGAGTATTACATAAAGGAATCCAGGCAAATGTTCATGGTTCTCAGATTGCTTTTAGGTTTTAATAAGCTTTTAGGTTAATAAGGATAACAATAAAGCCACATTTCATTTCAAGACAAGGCAAAATTTGTTTTTTCTAACCAAAAACCAGTCCCGAAGTGTTGCAGTCTCTTAAAATTACAATAACTTTGAAGTTACAGGAAGTTACAGAAGTCGCAGTCAAAACATATTTAAAAAATCAAAAATTAACAACACATTATAAACTTTAAAACTTAAAAACAGTACACTAGACAAAATAATAACTTGATTATTTTAAAAAATCCAACAAAAATGGCTAAAACTCAAAGCAAATACTAAGTGGAAATTCAAGACTCTCTAGTGAAACGCACAAGTTGCTTTAATGAAAGTTCACAAAAATTAAAGTGCATCATCGTCTAATATAAATCGCTTGACATTCCCAGCGATTAATCAACATCAAGGCGGCAGAATACATACATATACATAATTAAATAGAACACATTTTTCTGGCAGCTCTGACCTCACGCCGTATTAATTACGCTGTACTAAATCGCTTAATTACTTTCGCATCATCATTAATCTTGGGACAGACAATTTTTGACTGTGTACACCAGATATTGTCCATCCTTTGGGGATATAATTTAAGCAAATTTTAAGAAATTCGGAAGCTCACACTGCATGCTAATTGTTAACGTAATTAAAGAGGCATTAATCAAGCCGTTAAGCTGCCATAAATGTCAGAGTCTCATACTAATATCATATTTTAAATTTACTAAATATAATACTCGCTTCACCATTTTGATAAGTTGCTTTTCTACATTACGCATACGCAGCGTGTTGGCTGCCTGGGGGCGGTTTGCTGGCGCAAAATAAATAAAAGGGAAAATATTAAAGAGCACAGACTTGAGTATACTTGCGGCATCATTGGGTATAGCCATATCCCATGAGAGGACAAGCAACAAAAAAAAAAAAAAACAGAGAAATACAAATACTAATTTATTAGCGTATAATTTAAAAAGGCCCAGGGGTTTTGTGCTTAGCTGTTACTTAGCTATTTCCACACGTTTGTTTTGTTCTTTCTCGGGCTTTAAATACCCAAAGCTAATATATATCCATATGTGTGTCTGATTTGCACACGACCCAAATTAGGCGAGATAAAACTGTACGCAAATAAAGGGGTGCCGACCATGGAATACTCAGTTTATGGTGAGCGCAGATATTTGCATACTTTTTGGCGGGTGAAAAAGTTTGTTGCATAGAAGTTAATGCAAATTATTAAAATACAAAAGTTACAGTTTTTTAGCAAATCAATATTTAACAAGAACATTTGTTCACTAGAATTTTTTGAGGGGAAATAAAATATGTACAAAAGTTTAATAAGTTTCCAAATGCCACTTTTGTTTCAATTAGTAAATTTTAAAGCAATACTTTACACGAAAAGTTGTTATTGCTATTGTGAGGGAATATGCAGAATATGCGAAAGATTTAAAATCAAATTCAACTGCACTCCAAACTCTGCAATGAAATATTGCATTTATGGTTTAACATTCTATAGCACACTTTTAGGCAGCGCATAAAATCCATTTGAAATACCATTGCACCCTGTGAATTCTACGGTACGGATGCACAAATACAAAAATATTTATATGAATAGCCCTAAGTAGGGGGCTCTAGGTTGTTATTATTATTAATATGAACTCGCACTCGTTCGCTTCCATAGATCACAATTATTTGCCGGTCTGACAGGGCAATAAACGTTGCGATAAGAGGCTTTACGGGTGCCTCATTAGCCACCCACTCTACGCTATAGGTATTTCCGTATTTTCAACCAACAATTGCCATGTGTCGGACGGAGCCGGAGCCGCCTGCCCTCCGTTTTTCCGGGCTAAATTTTGCCTCCGGCCCGACACGCACTTTGTCTGAATATATATTCTGGTATTGGGGAGCCTTTGACAAGATTGTCAGTGGGGCACGTGTCTGCATTAGCATTACATGTCTTAGACTGATTAAAAAAAAAACGGCCACAACAAACGTTGCTGCGCCTCCTCCGCGGCAAATACTAATTCCAATCAATTTTCGCAGACATGGCTCAGGCTTGGCGGGGGTCCCAAGAATTTCGATTATATTTTGCAACCCAATTTTCGATTTTTTTTTTTTTTTAATTTGCCAGAAAAGAAATTCCCAAAGTTGACGTAATTTATGAAACAAACGAAATACCAAAATTTTACTTTCTTTTGCGGCGGCAAATTAAGCAAACAGGTTTGTTTATAAATCAGCATCAAACAGCAACAAAAGCCATTGGCAAATGGCGACAAATAACCAAGCGAAAGATTCTTTCATCTGGCCGACATTTTTTGGGGGTAGTTGGAAATGCCCAAACCGTCTGCAGAACGACATAAAAAGAAGATCACAGAACAAAACAAAATATAAACAGAGATTTTTTTCAACGCATTCGTACAATGAACTGTCATATGCAAAGCGTTTATGTTATGGCAAATATATTCGAAAAATAAAACACACAGCAGATTGTAATTCAATAAACTTGGCTTTCGGGTCTCTCGACTGTTTGGGTACCCAGTTTAAAATATAAAGAAAATATTTGAGTAGAAAGTTAGATAAATAAGTTCTAGAAAATATTCCGAGAAGACATTCTTTAAGGTTTTACACAGGTTTTACTCAGTCTAAATGAAGAGTCTTGCGGAATTATTAAGAACTTAAAAAACATTATTAAAGAATAATTAATTTAAGTAAGATCTAAAGAAAAATTTTAATAATTAAATATTCATTGTCATATAAAATCTAATAAATTACAAATAAATATTTAATATTACTGGAACCTAATTAGCAAAACTCTGAATCTTTCAGCACTTTCCTAAGAGTATAAATTAAGTAAATTATATAATGCTTCCTAAATATTTTAATTA
>JAEIIJ010019381.1:0-22659 GCA_018904815.1 Drosophila ogumai | reverse complement strand
ATCTGCAAGGGTATACAAACTTCGGCGTGCCGAAGTTAGCTTCCTTTCTTGTTTTAAAGTATATTTATTTAAGATTTAGTTATTCAAGTTAATATATATCTGCATTGCAATATCTGCCCAAAAAATTGAAAGAAATCATTTAATCAAAACTAAGCTCTCCTTTTTTATTGCTACTTCGATTTAAACTTTTACCTTTTCAAAATGCAATCTCATGCAGAAACCGCCAACAAGCCAGCCAAATGAAGAACAAAAAATTGTGTAGCCAACCGCAAAGTAAGAGAAATGTCAGCCAAACTTCAGATTCCGCACGGCTGGGGGTGTGGAAGTGGACCAAGAGGGGCAGAAATTGAGTTGCAACTGTCAGAAATTGAGGTGCAAGTTGGGAGCTCGGAACGCATTGACATATTCATGCACTTGTCGGTTGTCGTTTGTTGGCATTTGCATTTTGACATTTGCATACTTCACTGCGGATTTCTGTCGGTGCACCTCAGGTATACCGAGCCGAATGTTCAACTATGTTCGTCTATATAAAAATTCCATTTAACAGCTTACAATTTCATAGCCACATGCAAATGCCTCGCCGACGCATTCTTGGCCTTCTTCTCAGATCTACGGCTCAGTTGCCATTGCAGCAGTCGCAATTGAATTAGATGTTATTTGCCCGGACAAAAAGTCTTTCCTGGGCTTCGAAATTTTGCATTGTAAATGAATGGGACACCGGCCGTTGCTGGGGGACTGGCGGAAAAGCAGTGCAAGTGTTCGGAGCCTAATAATACTGACCGCCGGCTGACGGGCTCGAGGAGCAGGAGCGCCGCTCATTCGCAAATGTCAAGTGGAAATAAAAATTGAGAACGGAAAATGGCAAAGTTGCTCGCACTCGCACTCACACTCACATACGAGCGCCGCGAGACCCACACAAACACAGACGTTTGGGCATAAATATTTAAGCCGAATGCGTTTTCATTCCACAGACATTGGCAAATAAAACAAACTGCCAATGAATTTCCCTCCGACGTCAGTCCGGGCCAGTGTACATGTGAGTGTGTGTGTGCGTGTGTGTGTGTGTGTGGAAAAGTGAAACAAAGCGACGCGACGGTTGCGACGTCAGTTGCCATTTTTGTTCGGCACACGTTGCGTATGAATAATTTATTTAATGAACTTGTAGCTGGAACCTGCCACGGCTTCTGCTGCCGCCGCTGCCGGTCATTGTGTATCCGGGAGCTCGGGTATGTATCTTTGTCCCTGCTGCAGACATGTTATAAAGTTCCTTTTGTTTTTCTTCTGTTTTTCGGGCGATTTGTTGCCGGCGAACGTTCCGTACAGGTTCGCTACGTTCCGATAGTTTCTTTTTCATTCTCTCACCCTCTTTATTTCCGCTTTCTGACAGCCCAAATATACGAATACTTTTTGGCAGCGTGTGTGGGACAGAGAGCAGCATGTAAAGTTTTTCACTGAAATCGCGAGGGTTTCCAAATAAATAAAAATTGTGTCTAAGAGTATGCAGCAAAATATTTCAGCGAACAGGTTAGATCTCGAATTATGTATTTCTTTGTGAAACAACTTAGCCTGTATAGTTTAAAGAAATTTAGAGCTCTTGCAGGTAATTAAAAATAAAATTATTTTAAGGATATATTATAATTATTTTTAAAAATACAAACAAAGATGTATAATGTCAATCACTTTAATAACCCTGACTTAGCTTAACTACGTCGAGGGTCGAGTTCCGGTTTGGAACTACATCTAAAAGAGATTGTTTTTTATTTTATTTCTACATTTTTAACTTATAAATATTTTTGAAGTTATAAATTCTTATTCGTTTGTGAATTATCTTGCCGGATGTTATTATTTAAGTCAGAAGCTAGTAACGCAGTGAAGCAGGCATTTCCAGCATCATCCATCAGCATCAACAGGTAAATCGATCTTAAGTGACAACAAAGCAAAAAAAAAATATGTCAAGTTTTTCAAAATTTGATAAGGTTAAAATTGGGAAATAAAAATACCGCCGGCTCTTTAAAGGGTATTATCATTTTTGTCTGTCAAGGAGTCATTTTTATATATATTCTTGGTGAGCGCAAACAGGGGAGTCTTTCTGGCCATATCGCAAAGTAGATTTCATTCTATATTGTAATCATTTAACTGTTGATTTATATAAAAATTCATATACAAAAAATTGCATAGTGATTAAAAAATAAAAACTGTACTTTCTTTTATGAGATATCTAATATCCTGTTGTTCATTTAGTTCATTTTTAATTTACAAAAAGTCCCTTACATCAAAAGGATTTATCTGCAGCCAATTCTTAACTTGTGAGTCAACCCTCGCGTGTGCTCTTCACAATGACCTCTGAACATTGCCGGTGTTCCTTCTTCTTTCTAGCGAGGGAAATTATTTATTTATAGTTCATTTGCGAGTTGGCATTCAAAGTTGTAATGTGCAACGTGGATTCGAGGTTGGAGCAACGGAGCTGGGGGAGCGGGCGGCAGGGCGCAGCGCTGGATCAGGACTTGGGCTTGGACCTGGGGAATTTATGTATGCGACTAAGTACAACGACAAATTGACTTTGGGCGAGGGTCAACTTGCGAGGCGACGGGACGGGATGGGGTGGGAAACCAGCAACAAAGAACAACAGCATCTGATAGATACTTTTGGGGCGGCAGGCCAGAAGGACGGAGGACGGGGGAATCCTTCAAGTAGCACGGCCATTTAGGGCGTAACCGAGCATTAAACAATGAACCAGCGCAAATTGGAGACTCCACTTGGAGACTCCACGCCCTGCAGGCCTGGGCCGGCATTAAAATTGCATTTCCCTTGACGAGGACAATTATGCAGGCTAACCGCAGGATGCTAGAGAACTCTTGCTCAAAGCAAGCCACTTAATTTAAAATTTTAAAATCCTCTTAGGCAAATTCCATCGACCGCACTAAAACACACAGAAGTCGCAAGAATCTGCAGCCGTTGACGGAGTATCTGAGTATCTGGGCAGAGCCCTCTTGATTTGTCAGTCGAGGATACATTTGTATCTCATTGTGTGCACACACAGCCAGGACGGCCTGTCGTTACATTTACAATATCCTTCAGAGTTTAGTCAAGCCCACACAGAGTCGACAGGAGCTATTGGGCATTCTAATGTGTTTTGTCTCAGCTTATTTGTTTTCAAGTTTTCTCCTGTCAGGTTGGATTCGTATCTGCAGCTGCAGCACTTCATTATACACACACACACAGAGGACAGCTTGACATGTCCTGGCCAGGACAGCTTCAAGTGTCCTGGCCGAAATTCGGCATATTAAATTTCATTTCCTGCAGCCCACAAAAAAGTCAAATACATATCGGATACATTTCAATCTGGACAATTAATCAAGTGTGTATAGCTGGCTTTTGGGTCAAGTCAAAAGGCTTTGACAAAGGTGGAGAGCCTCCCCCTAAATACATCCTTTCCCAAAGATCCGCAGATATCGCCTGAGCATCTTTCGTGTCTGAGTTCGATCCTCTTTGTCTTCAGTTGCTCCACTTTGGGCAATGCCATAAATTGTAGAATTCCGCGAAATCAATGCAGCTCGCGTGCAAGACCTGATCCCGAGGGGACTCACGGTTCAACGAACTGTATTACCTCCCGCCTGTAGGTCCCTGGAAACAGCAGTGTTTCTCACAGGCAGCTCAGAGCACTGAGCTGAGCAACAAATCATTAAAAATGTATTTTCAATTTCGTCGCAACTGCGAGCCCAGACGGAAGAGACCCGGGCAAGAAGCCCGAAAAAAACAATGCGGACTGCAATTTCCTCTCGTCGTCGCGACATCACGTTGGCTTGACACTCTGTCGCCTGCCACAAATAAAAAGCGTCAAACATTTCCCCCCACTTCCAGCTTGGCCTCAGGAGCGAGAGAGGACCCAGTGTGGGTGTCCTGCCATTGGAAATGAGCGACTTCAGAGATGGATTCACTGGCTTTCCCGCAGCAACTCTACTCAACTCCTAAGGATTCTAATTCGCCAGCCACCTGCATCCACCACGTCCACGTTCACGCCCACCATGCCACGCGGAATCCCAGTCAGTGCAATTAATTACCCGCAGCCTTAACTAAGTCTGCATCGCGCCTCAATCAAACGCATCATCAACAGGAATGGAAGGCTGGCTTTGGGCACCGAATCTAGAGGTACCCTTACTAGTGAAATTTTTTAAGGGAGTTTAAAATAGAAACATAATTTGAATTTAATTGAAAATCCAAAAAGAGAGAGAAAGTTCTTGTAATCTTGCATTGTCTTCAATCAGAACTTACTTCTCCATGTCGCAAGCTTCTGCTCGAAATTATGATAACCTGTGCACAGGTAAAAGAAGTCGAGGCCGAGAGTCTTTTACTCTGCAATCTCGATGATGATCTCTCCGGCCGCTTTCCTGCCTTTGCCCCCGCCCCACCTCACGGATCTCATTCTCTGGCTCTTGACTTGTGGAGTAAATTGCATGCACGCCTTTTTAACCCAAATATGAAGTGCCCTCCTCTGGCCACCGCCGCCTCAGTCGGTTCCGCTGATTGTCACGGGCTGATAAGTCGGCGGCACACTAAAGGTGGGATCGTGAGGCCGTCGTGACTTTCCAGGCAGCCCAGCTAACTTTTCGTAGTACCACAAACCTTTTAACCAAATATGAATATAAATTCATTAAATATTAGCGGACCTATGAAGATTTATGTTGATATCATGACAGATTCAAAAAAGAATCTTTATCCCAAAATATATATATAACATGTGTAAAAAGATCTGTCATTTCCTTTATATTTAAGACATTTCCCCATTTAATTTTGATCAAATTTTAAGCTCGATTATGGATGATCAGTGACCTGATCTGGTCCATCGCTGCGGAGACAACTATACGCCAGGCAGCCGCACGGATTAATGAGTCGCGCTGATCAGCGATCTGAGAGAACGGCGGCTGGAAAACGTTTACGTGACTGAGTTTTCAATTATTTTTTATTGCACTCGAGTGCGGAGGAGCTCTGCGTGCGGCAGGGGGATCACTGGACGGCCGACTTGGCCTTTAATTGCAGGAAGTTGCATTTTGAGTGTGCAATTTATTAAGAAATTATTTATTGCGAGGCAAAATTGATTTAGAAAGTCGTGTGACTGCCTCAGAGCGGGTTCACGGTGTGTGGCAACGTGTCCAGGTAATTATTGGGAGCGATCTCGCAGTCGCACTTGAAGTGTTCTAACACCTAGCCCTTCTGCCATTAGCCATTAGCCTTTCGATTTCCTGCCACACCCACCCGGGCGGAGGGCTGCTGCAATTAATCAGAAACGCAGAAGGGACCTGGGGAGCGGCTCTCTAGCTCATTGCCAAGTTTGAGGAGTGCATGGCAAGCTGGCGATGAGTAATTGGACTTGCTTTGATCTCCTATAAATAGCAGATGGCACTTTGAAGTGCATTCGGCGGCTGCTTAATTAAAATCAGCGCCTAAGAAAATAAACAGACGCCCCAGTGTCACGCGGAGTCGGAGCATCACAGCAGAGCTGCTAGCTCCATGCACCTTTTGCCTAGCCGGAGTTCCTTGGCTTTCATCGAACTGGGTCAGTGAAATTCGATTTTAACAGTTTCCCGGGTGGCTCGCGGCCTTCCGCTATCTCGCCCATTGCGCCTCATTAATCAAATTAAATTGCTCGAGAAATGCCGGGGCGTATCTCGGCAATGGGGGCATCCTGGTCGCAGGGTTAGTGGAGGTCAGTCAGTGCGCCCGCAAGTAGGCAGCGTTGCGTTGCGATGCCCAAAGCCGATACCGGGGAAGAGGTTAGAACATGAGCAGGGACCAGGGGACCTGGAGCAGTGAATCGCAAAGATTCTGACGCGACAAGAGTCTCTAATGGCATATAGGAACATTCAATGTGTCAAGGCTCTTCAGATGAAACAACCTTTAAGCATATCTTTAAGCATTATTTGTAAGTATTTTAAGCAGAGATTCCAAGTCACAAAGTAACTTTACAGTTTGTAGAAACCAATTATTCCCAAATCTTAATATAAAATCTTGACTATACCTCTGCGTTTTTCCCTTCCTATTACCTCGGTTCTCGGTCTTTAATCCTATTCATTTACCTTCTCTGAATGAGAACTAAATTACGGCTTTTGCCACCTACTGTACCTGGCTCAATAGCCTCGTACTGCAGCTGCTGCTGTCTTGGCACTTTCCTGGAGAGTCTCTCACCGGATTCCACTCCCATTAATGGCGTTTGCTTGCCGCTCCGAAGTTCCTCTAAGATGCCACCCGGGTGTCAATTGCTAATTGCTTTCGTTTCGAGCGTTCTCGCTCTCCGCAGAGCCCGGGCACACTCGAGACTTTTAATCAACTTGGGTGAGCCGCCGACGAACCCGGCTATCATTCAGCGAGCTTTCACTGGGGCAGCAACAACATGTCATTAATGCAATCAACTTGAAGAGCCCGTGGAAACTCCAGCCAGGTGGAGCTGGGTCGTCCGACAGGTGGCGCCAGCTCCTCCTTGGCCTGACTTCCTTCGCTCAATTAGGCGTCGTCTCAGCTCCCCTTCTCCATCTGGCTCCCAGCATCTCCCAGCATCTCGATTGTCTTTGCCTCGGCGTTCTGTCAACGTGTGGTTTCTTGGGTGCCCCTCCTCGGTCCCATCCGCTAGCTGCTTTCCAGGCACGCGCGTGTCGCATCGATTACCAAGTCTGCCGCCATCGCTGCATCCCAGCATCTTGTTGTGTTTTGCATGTAAATACTTGTAATTTGTCATTTAAGTCAACCTGTCACGCCCCCCGCCTGACAGGTTTCCTTCAAAACGCGACGGTAAACAGCTTTTCAATGGGTCATTGAGTGCTGGCGATGGAAGGAGTCGGCATGAAATTAAGTCGCTAGCTGGAAGTACGAGGCAAGTCTTGAAGTAAGATAACCAATGAACGTGCAATAAGCAATTATTGATTGATGATTTTGGCTGAATTTTCAGCAGGTTTGAATGTGACTCAATGTCTATCAAGCGGAAATTGAATAAAAATAATGCCAAGCCAAATAAAAGAAGACAGGATTTAATGCAATGCTTATTTAAAGTTCTCGAAGTGCTGCTTTAATTGCTTCTAAAACTTTGTATGTAGTAGTTTCCTTTAAAGAAAATCTTTGGTTTTTTTAGGAGGAGTTGCTGGTTGGGAAACCATCTTCACACACGCAAACTTTTAAATCATTTCGCCGCCACGCAACGTCAGCCACAT
Source organism: Drosophila ogumai (assembly GCA_018904815.1). Classification (NCBI taxonomy): domain Eukaryota; kingdom Metazoa; phylum Arthropoda; class Insecta; order Diptera; family Drosophilidae; genus Drosophila; species Drosophila ogumai. The sequence goes on along the minus strand of JAEIIJ010019381.1, from coordinate 15,460 downwards.
GTGGCCAGCCCCTGATGCTGCCCCGCCCCCGGCAAAGACTCTCTGCCACCCTACTCACAGCATTGGCATCTGAAGATCGCATGCCATTGAGTGCGAACAGCGGGGACTCTGACCCAGCTCCCCCCTGGGCTCGCCACAGCCTGCAGTGTCAAAACATGCCAAATAACAGTGGAACGACATGCTGGCAGGGCCATGGGCTTCATAAATTCCCGCTGTCCGCGAGAATCGTATCTGTATCGCATTTCTTCCGTATCGTGCCAGCAAAATATGCTGCTAATTGAATTGAACTGGGCCTTCCACTCACAGTTCGATGAGTTGCTATTCTTGTGATTTTCGCGGGCGAATGCCATTTCTACTTGAGTAGACAATGCCGGAGTAGCAAGTGCAGCCACAGCCGGAGACTGAAGTTCCCCAACGAAGGGGCGGGATAAACATGCCTCTTTCAGTTCGCAACCAATTAAACCAGTTTCCTGTGTCGTCTCGTTTTGCAGAATCACCCATGGCCTCATCTGATGCCCTGTTTAGGGGCATAAGGCTATATGAAGTCAGTAATTATTAAATTAAATTCAATTCGGTTTGTAAATAAATCTATTTTCCCCTTATATTTCTCTCTAAATATTTTCTATTTTTTACATAGTGAATAATCGTAATCCAAGAGTATTTGAAGGCCTGTTTAACTTGCATAAGAGATCGCTGCCTGATGAAATAACGAGGCAACATCGCAGCTGCGTGCACATCAGTGACGCCCTCATAATCAAAGGGGATCCCCCTCACTCCAATGCCAAACAAATCCACTCAAGACCCAGGGCCTGCGCAGTCGCAGCCATCGCAATCAGCACAGAGAGATGAAATTGAATAAAAAAGAACCACAAAAAGCCAGCAGCACTTAAACGAAAATTATTTAACGCAAAGCGTGCGAATGTTTACTTAAAAGCAAAGAGCAGAGCAGACGACAAACAAGAACCGAGTCTGCCAGCCAAGTTCAAGTGGAGACGCCTGCAGATATATGTTAATTGGACAAAGTCCATTTCTGGGAAGAGGATGGTGAGGGTATTAGAGAGCAGATTTAAATGTGAAAACTCGCAAATTGAAGCTTAAATGCTACTGAACAGATTTCTTGTTATTCAAGTAAACTATATGAGAAGAGAATTTATTATAAAAAAACAAATAGAAAACAAAGATTAAATATTAATATTGAAGCAAAACTGTTACGCAGTCGGTCAGTCTCAAGCTTGGCACAGCATCATAAAGGGTGGCCACTGGGCAGGGGTCTGAGTTGCACGCAATGAAAGGCCATTTGAGGGCAGTTTGATAACGGTTAACCAAAGTAACATAGCCATATTTGCCTCCCCTACGCATAAGGACCCCGCTCTGCCCCTCTTCTTAGCGTATTTCAATCAAAATCAAGTGCAGATCTCCGTCCGAGCCGTGTTCGTGGCTTGCATGGAAATTACACGCACAAAACACACAAACTAATTTTCCAACAAATTAGACGCGCAAGTAGATGCCACACCCCCTGCCAGCAGGCAGCCCCTTGTTCATAATTTATTCGCCATTCTTCTCAGCTTTTTTTGTGCGCTTTTTTATTGTCCAGCGCAATTCGTGTGCGTAATTTGCCTCTGTTAAGTTTCATTCGCTTTCCTTTTTCCTGGGAAAACTTTGCTTTGATGGGGTGCCTGGGAGGTTGGTGCGGGGGGCGGGTTACTCCGGCGGCATGCTGATTTGGGCGCTTGATAATTGCCCGGGCAGTGGGCAAGGACCTCGAACTCCCCTCGCAGATGTCGTCTCTGGGCAAATGTGCGTGAACATGCGTCGAGACTCTGGATTTCTTTTTGGCCGAAAAGCTGCATTTGATGCGAGAACATTTTCCGGGCGCATGCATGGCCGCACAGCAGGAGGGGTTCGAGTGCAGGCCGGGTCACGTGACCTTAATTAGACCTGCCAAAAACCAAAAAAAAAGAACAAGAGAAGAAAACAACAAATGCTACAGTCGCAGGGCTCAGCTCGGGACTCGTAACCCTTCACCCGACTCCAGCGTTCCTTTGTGCCGCCTTGCTGCATTTCTCCTTTGTGCACTTTAAATGGTTAGGCACAATTTCCAGGCGAGTTCCCTGGACTTCAAGCTGGAATTGCCTCCAATTACGGGTTTATGCAATTAACTGTGACCAGCCGCGGCCGCGAAATCAGTGGATGCCATCACAATCATTTCATCGAGCTGCGCTTTTCGTCTTCACTCGCTTTGTGCACCTCCAAGAGGGCCCTGCGAAAAGTAATAAATTTCAATTATTTACTTAAATGCACATTAAGCTGAATTGCCACCGTCTGTCCATGTCTGAGTGGCGCGGAAATGTCTGATAATGAAAACTGCGACCGGTTCGGGCCTCGAGCTTATTATTAAAAGGTTATTTGCATTCAACGCGGCCTGGGGCAGAACCTGGTCAAATTGGAACGTAACGAGTTCATTAAAGCTAAACGGGGGCCCATGCGAAAGTATTGTTACACCGAATCATAAAGTAAATACTAGAAATATATTGTAATTTATCAAATAAAAAAATCATTTTAAATCCCCTTGTGAAGTATTCCCATTATTTGCTAACTAATGTTATTAATTAACATTAATAAAATTACTTGAAAAAATATAAGGTTATATTTTAAGCGTTTGTCGTGCTGTTATATATTTCCTTTATCCTTCATTCTTCACTGCGTAATACCAAGGACATAAAGGCAGATTTACGCTTAATCACACACGAAGGATGCATATTTTTCTGGGCCAACAGAAGAACTCATTCGGCACCAAAGCACATTGGAGCAAGTATCTTTATAACTTCTCTCAACAATCTCGGAAATAAACTAAATCATAGAAGTAGAAAGATTAAATAAAGGCGAAATAATTCAGAAATAATATTATTTAAAAGTTTAACTACTTTAAATAATTGTTTTTTTGTCTTATCTTTTACTAACCATTAAGACCACCTATAACTTGACTGTAGTTTTTAACATTTTCAACCATTGTCTCATACTAGTGAAAGGTTCAAGCTACAATTGCCTTAAAAATACTATATAAAATCAAGTCTAAGACCTGACATATTTTTAATACTTTTCGTAGCTAATACAAAAAAGAATAATTTATATTTCACCAATGTTCGCTTGCAGGACCAATGTTATTGCTGGCAGGACGAGGTCCCTACCTGGTGGCACGGTTGCTCATTCGCATGCACAAACGCAGACGCTGACTTTGTTCATTAGAAGCTCCATAAGAGCGCCATGCTTAACCCTTGTTTGCCTCCGTGCCCGTAGCCCGTAACCACCGAAACGCTCTCAGATTCATCCGTGGTACTTGCGGTGCTTCCAGTCTTTTTTTTTTCTGAGGGTCCTGCCTCTTTTTCGGGCACGAAGCGGACCGCCTGGTGCGAGCACTTGGGGCTTACTCGCCCGCTGTGTGTGTAGCCCCATTAGCCAAAGGATTTATATTACAAGCTCACACATAAAAAGCACCGCAAGATATTTTATTTTATGTGAATTTAATTGTAATTTTACTACGAAAGGCGAAGGTTACTCAACATATTTTCACTTGGGCTTTGTTCCTTAACCCAGGCTGCTGAATATTAGGAATGCGCTTTTGATAACGCCCCGATTCCGAGGAAAAGTCGGTCATGACTGAAAAAAACCAAACACAATCAAACCACAGGGGGTAAGCTTCCCAAAACACATCAATAAGCAGTAAGGATCAAAGCCTAATGACATATGTATGTATAAACTTAACCTGTAATACAGAAAATTATTGAAATGAATATCTGCTGACCTTAATAATTATTTATTGGAGAACATAGACTCTCTTAAAGTACGTTTGGAATATAAAATGTTGATATATAAATAGTTAGTTAAATAGCTTATTCCACGAGTACTTTTAAATAGTAAAATTAAAGTAGAAAATAGAAGGTTCCTTAAGTACTGGTTCCTTAAGTACCCTTCTACACAATGGGTAAAGAAAATGCTGACTTACTTGCTCGATATTTTCGTCATAAATATATACACTACAATTTCGTCCGAGAAAGCTATTGCCGGTTACTGATAAAACCACACAAGTAGCACCTGTTTCTTCGGACAGTGAGTTTCTTAGAATTACTTTCAACAAAGAAAAGGAAAACTTGGAAAAGTTTTGAGTACAAATATCAACGGAAATATGGAAAACGAAGACCCTCCCCCCACAATATTCACCCACAAAGAGGCTCAAAGTGCGCACATCCTCCTCAGCCGGATTTTTGTAATGTGTCCTTGTTGTTGTTGGACTCTTACCCACACACACACACACAGCCACGTGGAAAAGGGACAATTTGTTTAAAGGTAACAAACAATTTTGGCGCTTCCAATATTTTGCGGTGAAGCAGAGGGGAGCTCGGAATGCTTTGCATAAAGTTAAGCTGCAAAAGTTGAAAATATTTGTTGCCGCCGAGATATACACAATATTCATATACCCCCAAAATGTAGCCTAATGCAGCAACAATAACAAAAGGCAAACAACAAAGATAAAGTTCAAAGGAAATGTGGCGCAGGAAAAGGCAAACGAAAAAGCGAGAGTGAGGGTGAAAAACAACAGAGGAAGGAGATGAAAAGTAAAACAAAATATTAAGAAAGTTATGCCAGAAAAGTTGTACTGTGGCCTTAACTTTTCCTTATTTTCCGAATGATAAAAACGCATCAGTTGCACATGCATTGGGTCACACACGTGTGGAAAATCTTGAATTTAAGGACTCAAAGGTGTCCCGCTGTGGTCCTTAGTGCCAACATACTCTAATAACCAATCGTATAAACAAAGCTTATATTTTTCAATAGAATATTTTGCAATATTATTGTTCATTGATTTTCCTTAGTATTTTCTCTGTGTATGTATGCCTTCATTCAAAGTCTTGATTTCCTTCCATAAACAATTAGTTGAAACCCCGAAAATGGCCAACATAAATATTTTCACTTCGCTTTTATTCACCATCTCTCGCCGAGCTGAGTAAATAAAAATCAAGACAACAAAATAATTTGCATATTTTAGGGCGGTATTTTTGGCGCGCTACTTTAAATTGATATTACAAGAGCAATTTGTGTTAGCCGACGGGGAGGAAAATCGGGGGGCCAGGAGCAGGAGGAGGAGGAGTACATGGAAAAACTGTGCCACGAGTCTGTTTGTTGTCGCTGGAGCTGCGACGATGTTATTCCCACTTTTCGTTTCGTTTCAGTCGCTGGGGCGTGTTCATTCATTTCCTGTTGCGCCCTAAGTTATGCAAAGCATATGGCAAAGTGAGCCAGGATGCGGATGTGGATGTGGATGTAAATGTGCGAGTGACTGAGACGGGGGAACGGGCATTGCTGGAGGATGGTAGCGGAAATGGATGCGATAACATGGTTTTATAGCAGCGAGATCTTGGTGCGGCTTAAAGACAAGATCTTTAACGGTGTGGAATCCCATGTCAGAGATTATAATTTTTTTTGTATATTAGTTAAAATATTACTGGTTATTTTTAGCCTTGAACTATTGATAAATTGTAATGCCTTTCCTAATTCTTTCAACTCCATACATATAATATTTTATATGTAAAACAAAGTACATGATTTTAGTTCCTTTTTTCTTTTTGTAAATATGAATCGCATTATAAACACAATATATATTCTTTACAAGAGTTTGGCTCACGTATACACAATTTTCCCTTTTTTATATTTTCATTTGTGGTCTTGAAGCCCCTGCAGGCGTCTTAAGGCTATTTTCAAGCTTGGCTTGAATCTTGTGAAGAAATCCTTCTCAAATGATTTTTTGCTCCCGAAGAGGCGGCATTTATGTACCGATCCATTAACTTCCTCATGCCCAGGCGGCGAAAGTGACAAATAGATCCCCTGCAGGAAAGCCCCTTCGTCTGAGGAGAAACAAGCTCGGTTTGATTTCCGGCATCGTCCTCCTGTTCCCCCTCAGAAGAGACTGGACTCGAGTCCTGCTTAAAGACTGGCATGTAGATATCGACGAATTGTCGCAGCCCCCGAGACGTGGAGCGGAGGTACATCCTGGCCGGCCTCACATTTGCCTCCTTGGCGGCCTGGGCCACCCGCTTTACGATCTCACGGGAGCTCGTGCAACCCACCTTATAGCGGGCAGGGCTGCCCCAGCTGTCCAGAGAGTCGTCAATAGCGTCCACGTCTTGGTCGAGGCTGCGGGAGCTACATTGCTGGCTGGACCCGGAACAAAGACAGTTCGGTGCAAAAGGATGTTCCATATTTGTTTTAGAGCGAAGACCAATTTTTTAACTGTACGATTTTCAACTAGTAAAATTAAGAAACTTACTGACATATTTATGGGAGGTGCCTGCTGAGCTTCGATTTTCCTTTCAGGTATTTTTTAGAATTCCCTAGGGGCTTGGCCTTACCCATTATAAAGGAGATGAGCTCTCTTATAAACCTAAAATTTTAAGCTTATTAGAGTACAGCTTGGGTACACCATTGGTTTTATTTACTACCCTCTTAAGCATTAAAATTTTCCCAGTGTAACGAAACAAATTAAACTTCCTGTGGCACAGGACAACAATCCGACGGCTAGCAAAAATATGTCATAGTTGATCCCACAACTAGGAAATTAAAAACCATTAAAATGAAAACCATAACAATAATTCAAGAGCAGAACGGCCTTAGGAATGCCTGACAGACCATTCCGATCCCCTTGATTAGCATACGGCGAAATCGCAATAAAAGTAATTACTTTGATTACATTTCTAACGGACGCTGTGTCAGTGGCTGACGGTGGGAGAGTGAACTGCGAAAAGGGGGGGCCCGGGACCGTCAAAAGTCAACGGGAGAGACCTGGACGGGCAGACAGACACATGTATAAATAATAAACACGGCGGCAAAATGAAGAAGGAACAAATGCAAAATGAAGAAAATGTTTCCGCAGGCGGAAAGGGGGCGGAGCACACACCCACATACACTCACACACCCGCCGCTCGCATCAACATTAAAAATGTATTTTAATGTGTCGCCTGCTTTGCCCATTTCGACTGCCTGCTGTCGGCGTTAATGTCTTTCATTTGGCAGGCAAATATTCCTGCGCCGCGATGGATGGGCGCGACCCCCCGAATCCCGAACACCACCCACCTGTCAGGCAGGAACAACAGACCATTAGGCCAACAATTTTCATTGCGTTTGTAAATCATAAAACGCTGTCAAATTCCTAAACCCGCCCCCGCCTTTGTGTGCTGCCGCCATGTTTGCCTTTGACTTTCAGCTAATTACTTGTGATTTAATTTGAAATTGTAATTAGCCAGCAAAATGTCATTTTTTTGACGGCTCTGGCAGGTGGCGGCGTGGCAGTGGAGGCTCTGTCTCATATGTTTCTGGTTTAACGCCTTGAAGTTTTTAATTAGACAGCCGAAGAGGAAAAGGGTCCGCAGTGCGGCAAGGATTTAATAAAAGGATTTCAAGAATTTTCCGCACGAGCAGCTGAGTTTCTTGACGTCCGATTCGATAAACGTGCCTTTATTGGAACTGGTTTTGTTTTAACAAAAATAGAAGCAAAAACCGAAGGGCTAGTTGCACCTAGTTTTCATTTTGTAGTTAATTCCTGAAGTAAATATATTTCCTAAATCAAAGATGGAAGGTCCTATCCTCGCCTCCGACTGATAGGAACCCATCAATCGGCGAACCCAACAAAACAACGGTGCCGCATTGACAAAGAGTCCTGCCAACTGCAGTCGGAACGCCATCGAAATAAATTTGACTTCCACCATGCGATTTTCCTGACGAAGAGCAAAGTCCCTTGACGTGCCTCGCCCGAGGCAACAAAAGCACAGCACGAGGCATCGGCTCCACCCAGAAAGGAATGTGCTTACCTGGACCCCATCCTCCGGGTCCTGGTCCGAGATAGAGCCAAGCCAAAGCTGTTGATAAAGCGCACATTAAAATATATACGTATCTAAGTATCTCAAAGATACAGCTTTGCTCAACTCGAGCAGGTGAGGCGGAGGCAGCGGCGGGGGCCAAGCGTCCTTCATCCGCTGCTGGGGGAATGAGAGGCATTCAAATAAAAAACCGTGAGAATCAAAGCAGCAGACAAGTGGAGCGGAAAGCTTTCAGTGCGTGGCGTGGCCAAGGACCAACGAGCAAGGACCAAGGGCCGAGGGCCGAGGGGAAAGCCAGATGAAGTCTGTCCAAACCAAAAACTGTCGGAGGCACTGAAGCACTCCGGCGATTGTCCGGCGAAGGAGCCGGAGTCACCTTACCGCCCGACCGTCGGCCCTCCCGTCTCCTGGCAAGTTGTTGAGTTTGGTCCTCTTTCTCTTTTACGTTTCATTTATTACGCAGGGGTTTTCCTTTCGTTCCTTTTTGTAAATTAAGAATTTCCCTGCAGCTTTTTACAGCTTCTCAATGACTGAATACGCCCGTCCCATCTGGCCGCTCATCCCGGAGTCTCTTAGCTGACTGTTGGCGTTATAAAAGCCCAACGCTTCATTGCACAAACATAGTCGAGGACCGGAAGGCAGCCAGGCGGGCATCGCCGATTCCAAAGGCCTAAGGGAACAGGAGCAGGAGCTGGAGCTGAAGCAGGAGCGGCAACGGGAGAGGAGCGAGAGCAGAAGTGGCGTCGGGAAGCGTTCACCACTTAACAGGGCACACAACTTGGCCCACAACTCGACTCAAGAGTTGGCGATATCGTTTCTGCGCACGTGAGCATAAAATACTTCACGGAAGCCTCTCCCCGGAGTCTGTGGCAAAGACAAGAACTCAAAATGAAATTAATTAAAACAATATAAACAATAAGCGAAAGACATGCGAGCGCTCCCGGTAAAGGCGAAGAGCCTGGGCATGTAAGGAAGACATGGTGCAGTGATTTCGCTCTACCACATCTTAAGGTTATGAAAATAACTTGATAAAGCTGAGCTAACAATATTTATATAACAATACCTATATATATATAGTTATAGAATTCCGTTTTTTATAGGATATGGGAACCCGAGTTCTATGAAATTTAAATTTGTTTTAAACATGACTTGGAAATTTACATAATGCTTCTTCAGCCCCGGAGCATCCCATCACTCAGCAGACTTCAGAACAAATCAAAGCAAATAAAATAAGCAAATTATGAGCGAGATAAAATAAATTCAGCCTGGGTCTGGCGAAATTGTTGAGTGCGGAAGATTGGACATTGATAGCCTACGTGGTCAGCCAGCTAAGGAGAAGCCGAAGGAGAGAGAGGACCGAAAAGGCAGCGCAAAATATGGCAGGGTAAATATGTTTCAAATATTTATGCGCCCATTCTGTCCTTCACCTATTTTTGCGGATGCGAGCACTCTTTGTCTTCGGCCTGACAAAAACCGCGGGTCTCCAAGAAGACTCAAAGCCCTCCCGGTCCTTGCGGTTGCCACTCCCATCAGAATGAAGGGGAAACGTCGCCCGAGACACGTTTTGGCAATGAACACGAGAAAGGAACGTGTGTTTATTTTTATTTGTGGGCCCACAAAAGGTGAACGCCAGGGAAAAGGTGGTCGGAGACTGCGATGTGTTGGCTCCCGGCAAAATTTATGGGACAGCCGGGCTCATAAGCGCCACACTGTGCAGTCCTTGCCGCGACGCGAAGGATACGTGGAGCTCTGGCTTGGCTGATTGAATTTTCCATTGCACACTTGCGGGCGGCTGTTGTAAATTCTTTTTTTGCCATCTAATTGGAAGCCTGAAAGGAGCAGAGGTGCCGCTATCTCATTTAAGAAATAATTCAGACAGAGCATTTCAAATAGTTGCCAATATTTGCATGGAGAAAAGCGAAAGATTTCAATTATTCTGGATTCTTTGAGTCTGGAGAAATATTAAAATTATCTATTTCAAATTGGAAAATTTTCTGCCATCTGTTTGATTAAGGAATTTGCTTACATTATAATCCAATTTTTGTTATCCTTTTGATTGGAATTTATAAACTTATTTTATTGCCAAACTTAATAGAATTTCTGCGAAAATATAAATTAAACTAAGAGCATATTTTTTAACCCAAAAAAAGTTAAGTATTCGCTCATCTTGTGTGCTTCCTAAACCTCTTCCTTTTTCAATGTTCTTTGTGCAAATGTTTACTCAGGTCCTGGTTCCATGTTCACTCTCGGGTCGAGGATCTGTTCACATAAACAGCAAAGGTCAACAGAATCATTAGAGGAGAACACACCTGAAAGCTGGTTAGGGTTTGAGGGCTGGGATCGCTCCTCTCGGGCAGATGCGGGCTATTAACAATGTTGCCACTTCATTCAAATTAAGCACGGACCCACGACTTCATCCCAGTCCATCCCCCTGCCCGATGGCCTACGTGACGGTTACCACAAAACGTCTTTTGCCTTTCGCCTCAATGTTCAAATTTTAATCGCATTTCTTGGTCGTGGCTGAGTCCTTTTCACTTGCCTGTCCTTCGGCTTCGACACTTGAACGGGGACGGAGCCGCAAAAAAGGGGTTTTTCTTGGCCTGTCCTGTCTGTGTTTCGTCCTTTGGCCCGCACCTCAGTCAGTCATTTGTCTTTGCCCTCGCCGTTTGCTGCGTTTCCCGCAAAACGAAAATGGAAATTGGTTTTCTCTTGGTTACTTACTGTCCTTGCCAGAAGCTACCCCACTTTCCCCCCACCGCCCACCTACTCCACCGTCAACGGCCACAATAACATTCATTTAAAATGTAAATAAAGTGACAAATTACCTGAATTAGTGACACAACGTACAGCGCGCGTTTACGCTGCTCTTTTCGACTTGTCCTGCCATTGCCATTCCCTCCTCTTCCTGCCGCCTTCTGCCTCCCGTGGTATTTACTTTTGTTTTTAATTTAAGGCTCCCAATTTAGCTGTTGACTTTGGTTGGCGAAATGTGCTTCTGGTAAGTGAGTTGATGCCGTGAGAGAGCTAATCGGAGGGGTAATCGAATGGAGAATCCTTTGGAGGGAATGGTGAGACTTGAATCTGTGCTGGGGCTTTAAGCATGCTCCTGCCTCGTCATAATTCCCGCTCGCCAGGAAGGAAGGAAATTTAAAGCATTTGCCCAGCCAGCTATTAAATTCAATTATTGCCTCAGCACAATATTGAATCAACAGCAGCCGCGCCGACGGAGCTCTACGCACTTTCTGGTGGCGTCCGGGCCCGGGCACTCTTAAGTCCTTCGCACAGCTGTCGAGTAAATATTTAATTTACGAAATTCCATAATAAAATTTTCGTATAGCGCCGCGTCTTGGCCCCGCTGCCGTTCGCCGATGTTGTTGTTCTTTAAGGCAGCTGGGTTTTCATTTCGCATGCCAATTGTTTGGCAAGTGTCAAAATAATAACAAGCCACCCCCCAGCAAGGTGAAGTCCCAGTTGCAACCCCCCTTTGGCCAGGGACGTGGTGCATGCCAATGCCAAGTGTCAGAATATTTTGACAAATTTTTTATGTTAATTTCGTATTAATAAAATAAATATTAAATCAGTGCGGCAAGGGATGGCGCCGAGGGTGGCGATGACAAATGGCGGAGGCATTCGGCCCGATGACTATATTAGAGGGCAAAACCACTAATTTATCCCCAGAGAGTGGAGATCCCGGCAGCTGTTACCCTCATCCCATCGCAGCATCGCCTTTGCCGAATCTGAGCTCGTTGAACCCTCCAACGCCCCGGAGTTGGCTTTAATTGGAGCTTTGGCCGACTTCCCCTTAGCCGGCGTCGGTTTATATTTCGGAAATTTAAAGACCCAATTCCGTTATTGTATTATTTAATTTTAAGCTCTCGACTCGTTGATTTTTATGGGATTTGCGGCATTTTCTCTGCCCAACTCTTCTTCTGGCCCATCTGGAGAGCCCTTTAGCTAATTATTTGAGCTTAATGCCGATACCCAAAAAGTTGTTTGCCCATTAACAGCACACGAAGCTGCCTTTTGAGCTGTGCTTTAAGTCGTTTGTATTATTATTTTCGTTTCCGGCGGTTTCCTAGAATGTATTTCAAGGCAAAATAACCTTCGGTTTATTGCGACATTTTATTATTAATTATTTGCATTTAAAGCCCAAGCTATAAGTCTGTTGGGAAAAGAACAACGTCATAGGCTCTTTATGTCAAAGAAATGAAGATCTTGGCTTATTTAATAACCAGAAAAGACCAAATATTTTTTTTTTATGTTCATTTGTTTTTAAAGTATTTACCAAAGTATATATATGATATTTTTATTCTGATTATTCTAAATTAAATAAGAACCTTTCGACTTGAATAAAAGATATTTTTAACGGTAAAGAAAAGTCCGATCAGTTGGCACCGATCGAAACTTCGAACTTTTATCTAGGACTCTTAGGTCAGGCCACATAGGACTGAAAGTTTCTAAATAAAAATTCATTGGCATAATTCCAACAAAATTTCCTCCTAAAGCCTTTCCTCAGTTTCTTTATCCGTGAAGTTTTTGGTAAGTGTTCAAGAAACCTTTTGTGATAATGATGTGAGTGTAACAAAATTTTCTCAAAAGTACCAAGCGACCCAATCATGTGTGGCAGCTGTGGCTTTGGGTGTGGTCCTTACGGCTATGGTCCTTCGGGACCTTGTGGACCTTGGTGCGGCCCATGGTGCGGACCGTGCGCCCTGTCTCCAGGACCTTGTGGCTCGTACTGCGGCTGTGGGCCCTGCGGACCTGCCTGTTGGCCCTACGGTCTGTACACCTGCTAGGCTTCAGAAGGATTTAAGGAACGCGTCAGCCATAGCCCCAGGTGAGTGATTCGGGAGTTGAAATTTTCTTGGGGGCCGAGGGGTGGCAATAAAAATTTCATCCGCTTCCCGTGGATGCCGGGGCAGAGGGTTATCGCAATTCAATAACTGCACAAAGAGACGGCGGCTTCGATTGTTTGGTTCGATTGTAAACAAAACTCTAATTTGAATTCTTGAGCCGAAGAGAGGAGAGTCGCATCAGTTGTGCGAGTGTGCAGGTGCAAAAAGGGAAAAGCTGATTTCATTTCAGAGGCTTCGCCCGGCGTCAGGTGCCGTTGCCAAGAGAAAACCGGCATTGAACGGAGGACAGGGACTGCCGTGTGTGTTGGCTTTATTACAAAATTTTTCGTGCTTTGGCCTTTGTTTATTTGAACTGCCGTTCGGCATACGGCCGCCTGCAGTGCGTATGAGCCCAGCATCCAATTTGAAGCCCCCCATTGGCAGGGCCTAAATGTAGGAATGTCGGCCATTCCGAAATTTGCAATGTGCACAGCTTGAAGGCAGAGCAATCTCGTACATTAACTATATTTCATTTTCTTTGCAGGTGGGTCCGTGAAAAGCATTTGGAAGGAGTGAAATTTGATTACGCAGTCATATCCATGGTACTCATTAAAATTTGGAGCCAATCCTAATACCTAATAAATTTGTGTGCTTTTTCGAGGGGTTGGGGAACACATTGGTGCCTCCAAAAGATCCCAGCCATGAGCAAATTTGTCGCCTAAGCCTTTAACGGCTCTTGGGAATCCGAGGTCTTAGCGTGTCTGTTCGTTTGGGAAAGCCGGTAGGCATCTCGCCTTTCACTCCGTGAACCTGTGTCCTTCCCATTTGCAAACATGTCTCGGCAAATGGCTGCCGGCTACAACTTCTCTCTCCTTTGCCGCCTACGCAAAGTCTAAATGAAAACCGAAAGTCATGAGTTCTTTCTGTCCCTGGTAAAGGAGGTTTGGTATCCTCTGCTGCTTTGTGTCGCGTTATTTACGAGTTTTTCCAGTCACTCTCGAGCCCTGAAAACTCTTTCAGGTATGTCGACTTGACGTTTTTAATTTAACGCAAAGAAACTCCTTCGGTGAATGGTGAAGCACATGTGCCTTCGGTAAACAGTCGGCACGGCGACGGTAAGACACACACAGCCTTTGGGATTAAGCAGGCATTTTATGGGCAGGCACAGACATCGGTATCTAATCCGAGTCCGAAACTAGCCCCAATTTTCCCAGCAGGCTCCAGCTCTTCGATAAGCCTTAAAGCGCATTGTGGTCAGCTTTGTGCCTGCTGTGCTCTGCATCCCATTGCTTTTGGGTCCAGATCTTGACTTTAATGGGATGTGGGAACTAAAAGGAGTCGAAAGCTCAGGTGTCTTTGAGCCGAATATTATTGCCAGATATGGTTCGAATATATAAACCGATTTTTATACCAGATGCGCAAAGGGGACAAGGTTACAATTCCTTAAAGCTAACTAGGAATGTAGGTAACAGGCACAGGATATCTTCAGATCAACTAGATGGCCGATGATCTGTAACATCCGAACGACACGAACGCTTTAGGTAAGAGAAAGTCGACGTGACTTTAGTCAAGATCTTCGGATTGCGAGGGTTAGAAAGGTTAAGTAGTTTTCTGCAATTAAAGCCCTTGAGAAGTTCTTGGACATTCTTATAAGAATCAACCAAATTCCGTTAATGGAAATGAACCAACACAAACAAAGTGTCTGTGGACACTGAGATATGCAATTCGAGAATTTAAACCTACTTAACGGACTCCACCAAAGATAAACGAAATGATCAAATACTAGAAGCGACACTCTTGACCTTCTCATGCACATTTGCCATGTTTTTACCCCATTTTCCTTCTAACTTGAATTTAAAATATTTCAATTTTTATAGCTTGTATTAGCTTTTGCATCTATTAAGACATTTATAAAGTATAATATTTTAGGACTCGATCGGACACGCAAGTCAAGGTGGGGTCGGGTGCTCAATTCATGGTGTTTTATCGGGGAAGTCGATCAGAATTGGAAAATCTTCTTTCCTTAAGCCTGGGGCTGCACGCATCGGGTGTTCTCGGGCAGATCGCAGATTCCCTTGAGCGCGTTGAAGTACTTGTCGCCGCAGCTCACCTGCAGGGGCTTTCCGTAGCGGCAGACGTAGTAGTCGGAGCAGCTCTTCAGCGAAGCCAACATGAAGCCGTCGGGCTTATTACGGCACACATACTTAGTGTAGGTGGCGATGCTTAGCTCCTGAGGCTGCTGGGCAGCCAGCTGTGCGGCCTCGAACAGAGTTAATTTAGCAGGTCGGATAGGTCTAGCAGGGCGCACCTTCATGGAGGAGACCTGAGCCTTAGCGGCAGTGCTTCCGCTGCAGGCAGTGGTTACTTCAGGACCACAAGTTGTCGTAGTCTCCGGAGATTGAGCACAGGTTGTCGTAGTCTCTGGAGATTGAGCACAGGTTGTCGTAGTTACTGGTGATTGAGCACAGGTTGTCGTAGTCACTGGAGATTGCGCACAGGTGGTCGTAGTCACTGGAGATTGAGCACAGGTGGTCGTAGTCTCAGCTTGTATCGGAGTGCAAGTTGTAGTGGTAGCTGTTGTTGTTGAGCATGTTGTAGTTGTAGCGGTTGTTGTTGTGCAGGTTGTAGTTGTGGCAGTTGTTGTTGTGCAGGTTGTAGTTGTAGCTGTTGTTGTTGAGCATGTTGTAGTTGTAGCGCTTGTTGTTGTGCAGGTTGTAGTTGTGGCAGTTGTTGTTGTGCAGGTTGTAGTTGTAGCTG
>JAEIIJ010019378.1:0-70008 GCA_018904815.1 Drosophila ogumai | reverse complement strand
AACTGTAACTGTCAAACTGCAAACAAAATAAGTACATTTTAATTAATCTGCAAGGGTATACAAACTTCGGTGTGCCGAAGTTAGCTTCCTTTCTTGTCAATGTTGTTTTTCATGGAGGCACCGGCCTCAGTAGGAGCAGAGGAGCAGGACAAAGGCCCTGTACCGAGATCGGGAGCAGGCCCAGTTCTGGGCAAGTGCTTCAATTTTCCGGCCTGCCAACTCACAACAGAGTGTTTCAGCAGCCACAGGCCGCAGCAGGAGCAGGAGCAGCATCAGCTCCTGCTGCATTATCAACGTTTAACTGCAATATCATGGCCTCTGAATTTCTGGGTAGCCCCAGGTTCCTGTACAGGTTCTAACTGCACTTAATCAATATTCGATTACAGCGTTTTGTGCGCACCTCAAAGATGGTCGGTCGGTTGGTGGGTCTGTGCTGTACTGGGGATTCAGATTGCAGGGCTGAATGGCCAGAAAGTGCATTCGATGGTAACAAACATATGTATCTGGCGATTGGCAATTGAATCATGTTTGCAACACACACACACAATCACTTTTATTTGAAGCCCACATAGAGCCGCCTCGTTCCCCCACACTCTCTCTCTATCTATCTCCATGGGGCCATTAGCCTTGCACTTTTCGCCTTGCCGATTTAGCTCCTCTGATCCTGCCCAGCTGGCAATTACAGTTTGTTCTTCGTTCTGCGTTTCTCTTACCCCTTCTCTCTGTTTCTTCCTCCTGCCTCCACGAGAGAATTGCAGAAAAGTCAAATAGCAAGCGGTTTATTGGCCACAGTCAGTCATCGTTGCTAGCTGTTGTCCCACACTGCGTATGAGTGTTAACTGGCTCTTGAGCCCACACTGCGTATGAGTGGTATGGTGGTGGCAATTTATGTAGACGCATACTTTTCCCAGAGATTTTTGTCGAGCCAAGCAGATAGATTTGAAGCCATAAAGATACTTGTAAAGTAAAGATACTTTATCGATTATCTCCATGTCATTAAAGTACAAATGTCTCCTCTGACTTTGTGTAATTAGTCTTAATTCAATTACAAACGAAACAAACTTCATTCTTGCTCATTATTCTCAATCAAATCAGTTTTATTAGCCATAAGCCAATGCAACCAATCAAAGCATCAGCAATCGTTTGTTTATTCGACCAAAACCCAATATCAAATAGTTTCATTAATTTATATCAACTGAATTATCGGCCATATTTGCTGTTCATTAAATTGCATTTGTCAACCAATCGAATCGCATGCAAGTGGCTCTAATCTCTGGCCAATGTTTTGCGGTTCGACAAGTATTTGCGTATTGTCGTGTCTCTCCTGTTCTCGTGTTCGTGTGGGTGATAATAAATCACGTAAAGTTTCAAAATGCTGTCATGTTTAGTTGGTTTTGGATGGCCATGGGGGCAGACAGATATAATCCAGGGTACGCGAGGACGGACATTAAAGACATATGGCTTTGGCTTTGCCCAGGCATTAGGACCTTGTTGTTGTTGCTGCGACGTCTCCTCGGCATGTCTTGCATGAAATTTAAATGAAATTGTCAGCTTGCAAATGTGTAACATGCGGCCAGGCCACAAATTACGTTCCACACAATGGCTGACACATGCACACACGCACACATTTATTTGCAATTGTCTGTGGGGAATATATATGCATACACACACACCTATGTATATGTATATTGAGCATAATTCCAGGCCAAACCATGACATAAACATTTTCACTCGATCCTAATTCAGGATTACTTTACAATTTCATTTTATCACTTGTTTATGGGACACACATATTGCAAATTTCTTACGCTCGGTCGGTCAAAGGTGAGTTTTAATTTTCATATTTTGCAAATTCATTTCAATTTACACATTCAACTCTGTTTACTTTGTCAAAAATTAAATATTTGCTGTATGTCAATCACGGGGTTTACTTGTTGTTTATGTTTTTCGCATTGAAATGAATCTGCAGGTTTTACTTTCTTATTTTCATCATTTCTTTGGTTATGGTAACGAAGTTTATTTTAATAATTGTAAGTAAATGATATTGTTTACCCTTTAATTTTTAAATTTGGATTCACTTTTATTTAATACCTTCAGATAAACTCAAAAAAGATATTTTAGTATACATTATACATATTATTATCAACTGAAAAGGGTCTCTAAATATCCCCAGCTAAAATGTTGTTATATTTCTCAACCTAAAACTTTTTTATTATGTTTTTAAAAAAATTAGTATATTTTTTCATAGTCTGCCCTACGTTTGCCGCCTAATTAAGCGGTTGAACGCCTCGAATATTTCAGTCAACCCATGATTACTCAAAGCAGCCCAAGATAAAGCACGCAAAAAAAAAACTCCCTCTTCCTGTCTTGCTATCTCGCTCTCCGCTTCTCTATAGTCGCCTCTTTCGCTCCCTTTCTATACCCTCAATGGCCGTGTAATTAAACTTTGATTACGGTACTTAGCCAGCGCACTAAGCGCACTTTTTTCAAGCAACTTTTAAAAAACGAGAGAGTGAGAAGTGCAAGACGGAAAAAAGAGATAGAAATTGAGGGAGTGCGAGAGCGAGACAGGGAAAAAGTTCAATTAGGAGAGGTTCTCAAAACGCTCGGGCTAATGACACTTTCTCGAAAAGGAGATTAATGAAGATATTACCACCTGATTGACCAGGCGGTAGCCCTTAAAGTGTAATTTATTTTAAAGTGAAATATATTATTAATTTTTTTTTTTTATGATTTAAAGGAACATTGTAATAAACCTTAACAGATGAACACAAATGAATATGTTCCCCTTAAAACCCCCTTGTGAATGCAATAGAAAACTTTTTATTTAATATATTAAATCCTTTGAGTCTCTGAAATTCTTTATGACATATTTTTATTGTCTCCTTTTCTGTTTTTGTTATTATCTAGCGCCGAGTACAATTATGTTTATGACATTTTTATTTGATTTCTTAAAGATTTCTTGCGTTTAGCATACAAGGGGCAAGGCAGGCCCATTTATCACGATTTGCTATGGCCAAATTGCCCCGTCGCCATAAAACATGCATGAGGCAAAGAAATACACATATTTAGGCATACAATACACACATTACATAAACATAGATTCCTTGGATATCGCAGCAAACCATATATACCATATAGCCAAAGCCAAAGCCGATGCTGCTGCTACTGGAACAGAAAACACTGAAGATGTAGCTGTAGCTGAAGCTAAAGTAAGCCCACAAGCCATATAATGTGCCATAAATATTAAAACGTTTTTGACTTTACGCGCTTGCGTCTTTTTTGCCGCGGGCCACGTGGGTGACTATGGCAGCAGCACCCGTAAGATGGTTGGAAAAAAAGGGACAGAGGATGTGGACAAGGACCCTGGGATCCCTGCTTCGCTGGCTTGTCGCGCTGTAAAGCGCTAGCAAATTATTTGCATTTTTTATATGGCTCAGCCAGAACCGTCAACAAAAAAATAAGAAAAAGAAGAAAACGCGGCGAACGCAAGAGAGGAGAAGCAAAACAGCAGCAGACGGAGCATAAAATGTAAAGTGCAAAGGGGGCCGCATCAGATCGGAAATCTTATAAAAAAAATATATATATATAAAGCCCGGTTTTGCTTCGGGTAGAACAGCTATCAGCGAAGGGCTTTGCGCTGTCACACACCGTGCTGGAAAATTGCGGCCGGATAAGTAGCGGATAAAGCCCTCGAATGGGGGCGTAAAAACGGAAGGAAGGGGCGTGCCGGCCGCAAAATGAGCAAACCATAAGGACGCATCCCAGGGAAAAGAGGATGAGACCGAAGACCCTGTGCAATTGAATAAATAAGACACAATAAATCGCATTTATTTCGTAATAATTTCAATTGATTTTTCATAAACTTGTCTTCCTAGTGGTTTTCCGTTTTCCGGGCGCAATTTTCATAAACGTATGTAATAGTGGTTGGCAGTTGTGGAAAACACTTTGTCAAACTCACTGAACCATGAGTTCATAAAATGTACTGACAAGGTTAAAATATTAAAGCAGAAATTATTTATAGAAGTAATTAAATATTTAATTTTTAATTTTTAGTTTTAATATTTTAATTACAAAAATTTGTTTTCCATCCCTAACAGCTTTTTTCTGTCGCACGCAGTCTGATAAAAAAAATTAACTTAAAATCCTTGCTTAAATTTAAAAATCTATTCAAAAGTGAAATAATTTATGATAATTATTTTTACCAGCTTTCTTTTCTTATTTATTATACCCCTGAAGTAATTTTTTAAGTGCACACAAAACTCAACTATTATTGCAATCACAACTATCTAAAGTTATTGAGAAGCAGAGGGGAGATTGGGTAAATGCCTTGTTAGAAATAGCAAATTGTCTGCACATGAGCGCATCATTTTGCGGTCTATCTGGATTTGATGTGAAGTAGCAAGAATTTTGATTTTTGTGAATAACCCAGGCAAATATTCAACCAATTTGAATGGGGGGATACACTCATTTATTTGAAAATTGTAACATATTGTTGTACACTCTGCTTGAGGGCTTGAGTCCTTCCTGTTGCGGCTTGCATCATCATATTTAAGATGAACTTTTTAATCAACATTCTAACCACAAAATGTATCCATTTTCGGTCGTTCTCTTTCTCTCTATCTCCTTTCTCGGTGTGATTTGAACTTTTTAATTAAATATAAAGTTGGGCAACTAAGGCAACGCTACAACTGCCTCGCACAAAGTTTGTTTTGCTGAAAAATAATGGAAATATATTTCACAATTAGATGCCTAGCAGAGTATGGATGTCATGGATATGGGAAGCATAATGAACACAGAGACCACAAGGCAACCCGAATGGGCCATTGAGCATGTGAATTGCATTAGGGTGGCAACGGTACGGATGATGACTTATTGCTAAATTGCGGTCTGCCAATCACTGAATTAGAAACATTGACCGACCGCTTTTGCTCGGACTTGGCCTACTTGTATTGTCTTGGCCTTCCTCGGCAGCTGTCATAATTCGAGTTTTCAACATTCACCGGAAATGGCAACAGCCAGCTAATGAAGAGCACCGGCTTCCTGTCACATATATGTACATATACGTTGAGGGTGTTAAAAATGCAAATCCTGCATGGCCTAATGCCTCTGGCCAACAGTTGGTCACCAGCAGCTGCTGCTGCTGCTGTTGCTGCCACCGATAATGAATGCCCCCAAACGAGTCTGCCTGTGAATTATTGGGGATTTAATTATACTCTATTAATGGCAGTGCTGAGTCTCTCTTTAAAATGCAATTTATTGTGGCCACTTGGCTTAAATGCACTTGAAAATGTTGCCGTTTAAAAGGCAGCCTCTGGTGCTGTCAGCGATGCATTGTTTGCCACCAATAAAGCTTTGGATATCGGTACTTTAATAATATAAAAAAAGCTACTTAAACGATAAAGTGTGGTAGATAATTAATTTATTGTTAAAAAACCTCTTTAATATTAAGTAAACACCTTTCCCTTATCTCTATAATAATTATTTCTTGAAAGGAAAATCTTGTTACTGTTGTTACTGTTTAATCTTTCAAAGATGTTCCCTTTGCTGCTCTCCGAGCACCCATCAATGTTTAATTTTCAAATGCAATTCAAGTGTTCTCACTTATCCAAAGATCAATCTAATGTGGCAAAGAAATCCCTTGGCTCAACAGCTTGGTTGCGTTTGGTAATGTATCGGGGGATAAATGCCAAAAAGTCAAGCCAAGAAATCCAGAATGTGGCAACACAGGAGGGTAAAACCAAAATATTTGACATTAGGACCCCGTGGCTGTCACCATGAAAACTTTTGATATTGCCACTCTTATATGCAAGTGCGGTGGGGCCCGCACACAGGCATCCCTAATAGATGCCTCATCTTGCCAAGAGTACGTGACATTTCGGTCGAATGTCTTGCAAAATGGCGCCATTTCCAGCGAGAAACAATTTCAGCAGCTGCATTTTGTCAAAAAGTCAAAGTTCCTAACATAGTGGTGGTGGTGGTGGTGGCGTCGGGTTTCGGTGAGTGGGATGAGCCTTCATCTCCTCCTCCTACCAATTGTGATTCCACATGCAACAGTGGCGGCATTTTTAATTTGCTCTTGTTGAATTGATTTGCTGCTGTTGTTTTTGGCCCTGCCACCAGCCATCATGACTGTGTGCGTGTTTCCGTTTCCGCTGTCAACTGCTCTTTACTGTGTATATACTTGGAAAAAATGTAGACTAAAATTTACTATAAAATTTAAATAAAAAACGTATTTTGTAAAGCAAAAGTAATACCAGTAGTTGTAAATAATTTATTTTTTAGAATATTTGTCTTTTGAATATTTTAATACAAATTTTAAGAGCTTTTCTTTTGATTCCTATTATGTAATATTTATGAATATTACTTGTAATTCATAGTTTAAATATTTAAGGCCTAAAAACATGCTTTTTAAAATATAAAGAGTTAAATTAAAATGCTTTATCAAGTTTTTGGCATTACTCTTACTAATATACAGTGATTAATTCGTAAATCTGTTTGTAAGGGTATATATTTCATACGTTTACATATAAATAGAATCCAATCCCTACCTTAATCAGCTCTAAATGTATACTTTAAAGAACTACACGTTCCCGAAGTGTATCCATTTCTATTTCTATACCCTTCCTGCCCGCTGGCCGCTGCCCACTTGTTGTTTTTAGTTTTCTTTATTCCGCTCTAAATAAATAACAAAAATTGTATCGCACTCACAACATCCGAAACACACAAATACAACACGCACACACACAGACATTGGCTTACTCATTGAAAATGGCGGCGGCGGCGATGGCGGTGGGCGCGATAACAAAAATGGCCGCTCGCCAGTTTCCGCTTTGTTTGCATTGGTTTAGCTTGGTTTGAACCAATTTCAGCGCTTTTGTGCCCAGTTACAGTAGCAGCAATATCAGCAGCAGGCAGTAACTGCTGCCCAACTTTGTTAACATGTGTAGCAGTTTATCGTTGGCCATTGTTTCGGTACCGGCTTTCCCTTAGTTCTAAGTCCTTTTTTGCCCCACCCCGTTTGGCAATGCCCGACAGCCACCACCCGCATAGAAAATGTTTTTGATGTGCTCAGTGAAATATGCAAATATTTGTGCATATCCATTCTGGATTCCATTCCAATCCGCCATCATTCCCCGCCATGGTTTGGTCCTCGTATCTCAGTCCATTTCATTCCGTTGGCCATTCTGTCCGTTTGAGCGGCTAATTAAATGCTGACTTGCCACAATGCGGCATTTCTCCTTTGTGATGCAAATTGAATTCATTTTGTTCAGCTTCTGACACACAATTATCAAAAAACCGGAGGCCCCGAAGTGAGCAACATTTTAGTTTTCCATTTAATGAGCCAATTTCCCTCCCGGTTTTTACTTCTATTTTTGATTTATTTTTGAGCTCTCCAAACTTGAAAAGCGAGCGAACGGAATGAAATTGATAATGAAAAAAATCTGAAAATAAGTCAGAAAAGAGCAGGAAATAAATTAGGTGGGAAATCTGATGGATGGAATGTTTTTTAGTGATGAAAAGTAAAATAAAGGAAACTTGCAAATTAATTTAGATTTGTAACGAACCAGTAAACCTGTAAAAATAAACATGAAAAGAAGTTGTGATTCATAAAATTAAATTAAATTCCCAGAAATAACTGCGGGCTTTAAAACCTTTAAAATGATATCTAAAAGTATGCTATGATTTTTCCTAGATTTAATTTTGTGTATTTTTAACGATTTGTAGCATTATTTTGAAAAGCATCAAGTTTTTTAGTAAGAAAATTCTGTTAATCATTGGGAAATTGTGGCAACAAGAAAAAAAATCATTCGAGAAAAAGCTGCAGTGTCATTTGAAGCCACCTTGATACTAATTCTGGCCCCCGTTTGAGTTTTAGTCCTTGGTCCTGCCTGCTAATTGCCCATTAGCCAGTGCTAATTGCATTTGCCGAGAGATGACAATTATAAATGGCTTTCTGCGATTCAAATGGACTTGAAAATGTAATTTTGCAATTGGTCGAGTCTCTCTCTCTTTGCGGAATTAGCCTCTTACCTGACACTTTTCCAGTGAAATGGAAATAAAGACAGAGAGAGTGAGAGAGAGAAATCTCGTATAGATTTAGGAACCTGCAACCTGGGTATATCCACTGACAACCATTTGAAAACGATTTGTTGCCTTAATTGCCGTCAGTGCTTAATGCGTACACTTGATTACCTTAAATCGATTTACATTTTAGCGAAAAGCCCGAACTGATTATGCAAATCTGAATATATGAATATGTGCATTCGACATTTTAGGCTGGGATTTGGAGGCCAAACTTTAATTGCCACTGAGCTGAACTGGCCCGAAAAGAGGGCTTCACTCGCAGGGTTTCAGCCAATTTAAATGGGTTCAAGTGATGGATAAATATAAATAAAATGTTGAAATAAAATTTAGCCATGGGGTTTTAGTGGTTTTGAGGTGCAACCACCATATGTAAATACGCACAGAAAGAGGATGCAATTAGCGAACTTTAACTTTACCGGGGAAAATAGAGGCACTTGAAACGGGGAAGAGGGAAAATTCCAGGCTCTTCTGCTACTCCTCCTTCTTCTTTTACTTCTCCCGAAAGGCTTTCAAATCTAATGTATTGAAATATTTACTTTGAGCACACAATTTACGCATTTAATTTGTGGGGACAAGGAGAAAAACGGAGGGTTAAAGGCGTCTAGTAAAGTCTTTTGCAAGTCTATAAAGTTACGCCGCATTCCGATGCCTGCCACCTGAACTTTCCTACCATTTGGCGAACTGAAACAGCGGAAACTATGAAAATGCCTGGAATTCCTTTCCACCCACCACCGACAACCACCTTGGCTGGGTGTGGAGTATAGTTGCCGTGATTTATAAACTTCTTAATGAACAAAAGAATTATCGATTTGCGGCGGCGGCATGAAAAATTGCCTTCGATTGGGGGATCCTTTTTTGCTCTTCCCTTTCCCTTTTCCCTTCAGTCATTCCTTTCTTTCCCTTTCTCTGCTTATTGCCTTTTGTACCCTCCTCCGTTTCTTACCCACCTTTTGCTGCTTCTGTACAATGAGGCGTATGAGCATTGCTGTGGTTGGATACTTACTTTGATATATGTTGCAGCATTAAAAGGTCCTTTCCCTGTTTGAGTGTGTCTCTGTATGTGTGTATCTGTGGCTGTCATAAAAGTTGACATTTTATTTATACATTTTGGTTTTAAAATTGCTGACCCCAAAAACCTTTTTAATGGCAACTCTGGCTGTCTCTTTTGCTTCCTACCTCCTACTCGTTCTCTCTTCCCTTTTTTATGCGCTTTTCATGAGCTTTTCGCCCGTCTGAGTCCGTGTATATGTATGTGTTTATTTGTGGCTCATTTCATAAACCTCTTACCGCAATGACATGTTCATAATTAAATGTTAAAATTTACTCAACATGTTTTTCGGGGTGCGTAAAGCGAGTGAAGATGGAAAATGTTCGAGTGGAAGGGGGGGGGGAGGGATGCTTCAAGTGCCCCAGTCATCAGGAGCATTTAACAAATGACAGAAAGAGGGGAAAAACTGCAAACTATTTTTCAGGCCAACATGGCAGCATGGCAAATGACAAACCGGCTTATACAAAAAATGTGGGGAAAATGGGGGATATACAGAAGCGCAGAGAAAGGTATTTTTAATGGGAGCATTTTCATTTACCTCTTTTTTTTTTTGGTTGTTAGTTAGGTAATTATTTTTTCCAAGGTGGAAAATATAAAATGCTTAATTATATATATACTACAGGCTTAAAAGGATTTATTGAGCTGGATTCAATTTCAAAAGAGGTTAAAAATAATAATAATAAAATAATTACTTTAGAAATTGCTGAAATTTATATACATTTATGGTATACTTTTTGACATTGTTTATGATATCATCTCTTTTGGATAAGCCTTTAACTTCCGAAGTAAGCTTGCAACTTACACGATACTTTCCTAATTTTGTACATTTTTTTCCCGCTAGTAATCCCCGTCTGCATGCCACTGTCCGAGCCATGAGTCCCTTTTAAGCCACAAAATAAATGTCCCTTGTAGCTTGTCGTGATTGCCACGCTCCGCAAACAGAGTGCCGGTAGTGGAGAAAGCTGAGCGGTCGCGACAACTCCACATCTATCACATTTATGTGCATTTTTGTGGCACTCAAGTTGGCAATTGACCCGCTTCTGGTTTTCGGCCAGAAGCAGCAGTGGTCAGATTTCCGGCTGTGGCTTTGGTTTTGGCTTCGGCTTCAGCTTCAGCTTCAGTTCCCTCAAAAGCTTTACACTTTCATTATGTTTTATTGTTTGCTTTTTTAAGGCACTGTGCACTGCTCTCTCGCATACACACAGACAGGCTGCGTGAAAGCCACTTACACAGATACACAAGCCGGACCTTAGGGAGCGGGGAATGAGGAGCAGCTGCTACTCTGTGTTGTTGGTCACTTGAAAAGGCTTAAACATAATACTTGGGGCAAGGCATTCAATGTCCTTAGCAACCAGGACCAAATCGACCAGAGCGACATACACAGGGGTAAACAAGTGAGCTCCGGAAAAGCGGGAGTCTTACAAAGTGTCTATGGGTGTGCGAGTGTGTGTGCTTGTAGAAATCAAAGCCTTAAAAGCATTTTGTGCAAAAATAAATGAAAAGTGATTTCAGGATGGGTTAAAAAAAATATGTTACCCGAATGGGTTTTAGGGCTGAAAGCGTATGGCTTCCATCAGGATTTCTCATAGGGCTTTAAATTGTGTCTCTAGTAACCTTAGTTCTGGTATGTTTAAGGAAGTTTTTATATTTCCATTATCAGGTATCATCTATTGGGCACATGTCAAATTTTAAATCAATCGGTAATTATTCAAATCAAAAACAAAGCTTACGTTTTTCCTTAAGCCTGACCCAAAAAGTAGGCTACGTTTGAATGCATGCCAGGTATTTTTATAGTCGTGAATCTCTACCCTAGTTACTCTTATTTTTTAGTCATTTGCGAACAATTCGTAGACTCCATCGTCGCCATCCTTCTAACATTTATTTTTTCCCCCTGAAAATTGAAGTCGAATCGTTGCCATAAATCAGAAATATTCATACAGTTGTGTGCGCACTCCCTCTCTCTCGCGCACTCTCTCCCCTCTCGCTCGGTGGTTCTTGCATTACTTTCATGTGTTTTGGCTTTTTACGTGCAATTCTCCTTCTGCGAGCATTAAAATTGATTTATGTCGCCGGCAAGCGTCGAAAAACTAAAATTATGAAAGCGAACGAGAGGCATTGCCAGGCACCGAGAGCCAGGCTTTTCATGCTGAGTTATGTCTGAGTGCGGGTGACTACTAAAATGTTACAAAATGCTCGGCCATAGATGCTCATGTTGCAATCAAATATATCACGAGGAGAGCTAGGGGAAAAAGCGGGAAAGTGGAGGAAAATAAAACCGAAAATCGAAGCATTTTCTGTGTCATTTAAAATTGAGCTTCGAACGAGTTTAAAACTATTTTTATAAACATTTATTTAAAGATTTTCAAAGTTATTTTTAAGTAAATTTTCAATAATCTATGGTTTCATAAAATAATTAAATAAATGATTGCCTTAAATTATTAATTTCTTATGCCACAAACATTTTCTTACTTTATAAAACTTCAATCTGAAATCTTGAAGTAGCCTTAACTAGTCTTCCGGCAAATCGTTGACTTAAGGAAATTGTTCCATTACTTATTTTACTCACTTAACTTGCAGACTGTTTCGCTTCCTTTATTTATCTCGCCATCTTTTCCTGCTGCTGGAAGGTTTTTCCTTCTACTTTTTTCTTGCCCACAAGTGACGGCGACGCCTCAAAGTATGCAGCATTTTCTAGCCTCCTTCCTGGGAGCCTTCCTCGAGTTTGGTTTTTGTTTTTGTTTCTGCTGCCATTCCGCTGCATCAACATTTGTCATGTTATTGTTGAAATTACTGCTGTCTGCTTTTATTGTTTGACTTCTGTCTGCCGCCCCAGACACGCCCTCTGTGTCGTCTGTTTACAACCCCCTCGGCGGAATCTTGTTTAAGGCTTGGGTTTTTTCCCTTTTTTGTTTTTTACATTTTTAATTATAAATGCCCGGCAGCATTTGCCTTTGCTTTTCGCGTGTCTCTTTTTATTTACATATTTTCTTTTGCTTCTAGGGAATTTCTTGAAGGTGTACGCTGTCCTTTTTTTTCCCCGTTTTGGGGTAGCCTGTTTATTAGCCAGAGCCTGTCGTGCGGACAATTTGGAAACCCTTTTTCAGTGTCGGTTTAAGCTGCTTCTCTCGCTCTTTTTGCCTGCCCATAAGCAGCTTTGCAGCTGTTTGTGCTTCACCTTTTGATGTTGGACGCTTGAAACTTTACATTCTGCATTGCAAAGTTTTCCCAAACAAGGAAAAAGACAAAAAAAACAATGAGGCTAAAAACTTCCGTATAATTGACAAATGCTAAATGGGAAGTCTGACAAGTGCTGGCGAAATGCTTGACTGCCAATTGTTTGTTGCCATATTTAACCCAACAATGTTGAGTTGTTCAGTTGGTTGCCAGCTGGGAACCCTAAGCTCTTTAAAAGGCAGAGAAAGCAAGGATTATGCTAAAAAGTAAGTGAACATTTTTCGAATATGCAAAAAAGGGACATGGAAAATATTCATGGTGCACCTGGGCGTATGCGTGATGCAGTCTTACAGGCAATTTCAATTATGAAAATGCGATTAAAGCGCAAAAACAAGTTGTAAGCCCTCGACCAGACCGACCATCATGTACCGGAACTTGCTCCTGCTAACTCGATTATATACTCAATTGCCTGGGAAAGAGTCAGTCTCCTTCTGGGAGACTCGTAAAATGTTTTCAATTATAAAAAGCTTTTAGGTAAATCAGACCTGAAATGTGTTTCAATTGTCTTGCATTTTGTTAGCGAACAATTCAATTTGTGCGAGGGGAAGAAATACAAAGAAGGAGAGAGTACAGGACACAGGAATCGAAATCAAATCGAAGCAGTAAGCAAAAAGAAAGAAAGGAAATGAATTAAATCGAATTGAGAAAAAAAAAGAGAATCCAAGTAGCAGTTGTTGCCATTTCTCTCTATATTTTTCATCTTGGCAATTTATTGTTTTCTTCTTTCGAAACGGAAATGGAAAAGAAACGAGGGGGGAGAACATCAAGAATGAGGAACTCATGTAGAATTTTTTGTGTTGTTTTGTTTCCTTTTCATCCTGACATCATCATCCTGTGAAAGTGCTTCCAGTTTTGGACTCCTCCTACTGCTAATCGAGTGTGCTTTTGGAGATTCTCTCTCGATTGAGATTAGTTCGGGGAATCGTTGTTGTCATCTCAGTTACCTTTGCCTCACTTAATTTGCAACTCAAACAGAGAGAGGGAGCAGAGCAGAGTCCTTAGTCCTTGCTAATGACTGTCGTCCAAAAAGTATTTTCCACTTTATTTCCTTTTCTCGTTATTGGTGTCTCCATTTTGTCTTTGTGTTCAAGTTTATTACTGCCTCGTAAGTGTTTTGTTGGCCAAAACAACAACATCAGCAAAGCTGAGGAAATGGTCAAGAAAAGCTTTGGGAAAATCAAGTCCTTTAGGGACTTAAAAGTTTAGAAATCTCTTTGGAAGAGAGAGGGGTAAAACCAATTAGAAGTGATTCATAAGGAACAAAACACGTATTGTGTTTAAATTAAAGTCAAGTTTACTACTGCAGCATAAGTGGTTTTTTGGCCAGGAAAAATAAGGAAAACCTCCTTGAAGAGACTAGTGAAAAATCTAAAAATTTAAAGTTCTGTAATCTTAGAAAACTATAAATATTTGCTCATATATTTATTCTCATTATATATTTAGGAAAATTGCTAAACAAAGCAAAGCTCTTGTAGAAATTAAATCTCCTTAAGTAGGTAAATCTCTTTAGAATTCGTTTTAAAACGAGTAAAAATCTCAAAATAAAACATAAATTCTTGCTAAACCATAAAATAAACATAAAGCCTCATCAGAATTTCTTTGTTTACTCATGAGAAAAAGTGGAAAATAAAATCCTTTAAGCAATGGCAACAATATTGTTTAAGAAATTAAAATCTTTTCAAGAAGAACGTCTTTACTTTTATGCAAATAAAACATGTTGTTGTCTCGTAAAGACTTTCCACCGGGAAAACTTATTCCTTTCGTCTTCTCAATTTGATTGCTTGACAGAATAAGAAAGTTTTATTCACCAAAATGACTCGCTCACCTGCCGCTTAAATATTCAATTGTCTTTCTCTCCAACTGTTGTTTAAATGCCTGAAAATGCTATTTATTTTATGCCCTGTTATGCAATCAAAATGTTTGCACTTGCCGGCGACGTGACGAGGCAGAGCTCGCTCCCGCTCGCTTACGTGAACGTGAAAAGCGCAAACGTAGCAGAAATTAATGAGAAATTATACGCGGCACTCGGCGTGCCAGGATAACACTTGAAATTGTGCGAAAGTGAAAGAGGAAACTTTCTGAGCGAGTAAATAAAACTGCAACTCCAGATATACATATAGTAACCTGATATAGCCAATGCTGATAGCTTTTTGTGTTGCGGTGGCAAAGGGTTTTCCCCAGAAAGTAAACCTAAGTTAGTTACCGAAACAAACTCTCTTTCTCTCGCCAAGTTTTGTATTAAAAAAGTTTCTCCTTTTGCTCTCTCTACTTGCAGGTAAATGACGTAAATTTTTAATTACTGGCAAAAACTCATCGTCGCCAGGAACTACTACGACGACGACGTCTTCAAAAGTTTTTCATCATTCAGCTCGCTGGGGCTGTCAAGTGTCAAGTGTGTCCTGGCTGGCCGGGCTAGCAGGAGGATCGAGGATTGCTGCAGCCAACAAATAGCAAGTACAATGCAATTTGCCATGGGGCTGCAGGTTATGGCAAGGCCACAAATCTTTGAAAAGGACTGACAGACTGAATGGGTGACTGACTGTTGCCAGTTGCTGTAAACCAGTAGTTGCAGTTGCTCTTGGCAGCAATAATCAAAACTTGGGCAATCATAAAAGGGAAATCCAGCAAAGGGAGTGGCGCATCCGTAGCCAAATCCGAACTCATGAATCCATGGAATCAAGCATTGGTTAGATATATGCATTTGACCATTCATTCAGCACGAAGAGCGGAATTTCTGCATCAAATTAGCATGTTCCCTGCAGCATTTTGGCCCCGGGAAAACCCCTCGACAGGAAACGGAAATGGAAATTTTTACTTGGCAGGCGAAATTATCATGGGAACCAACGCCAGCCAACTGAAAAGGAAGTTTGTTCCTCGTCCTAGGAAAAGTGAGGAAAAGCGGGACCAACAAGGGAAGAAATTCTGCAGAGAGAGACATGGCAAACGGAAGATGTAATTAGGGGAAAAGCAAAATGGGAAAATAATTAACACTCGGGCATAATTAATTGCACGCCACACAAATGACAAGTATCTAGGGGGTTAAGCTCTCTCTGGAAAAGCAGGGAAAAGCGGAAAGCCAAAACCGAAACAATTTTTAAGTGCAACGCAGGCCACAGTTAATTTGATTTTAGATCTGGTAGGGATTTGTTTTGCGCCCTCCCCTACCGGGTTTTCTTCTAATCACATTATGTCCAGAAAATTGAACTAGAAAACTAATGAAGAATGTCAGTGAAATTGAGCTGATTTTGAGGGAATCCTTGAAAGCAAATTAAAAAATGAATATATGGAATGTTAGCACTTGATCGAATCCTTATCCTAGCATATATATTCCCCAAACGAATCACAAGTGCTGGGCAACATTCCAATCATTTTTTTTTCCCAGGCATTTGTTATGTTTGGAGTAGGAGGAAAACATTTTGGTAGAAGAACTCGAGTTTCCCTGGCATTTGGCCCACATTTTGTTGAATTTCTGCCAGGCAAAAAGAAAAAAAAATAAAAAAGAGGAAAGATTTCTCTCCATAAATAGATTTCTCGTAAATCAACATTTCCATGGCTGCATGAGGATGTCTCAGTCAAAAAGTTTTAATTGCCCAAATTTTGCCTCAACGCCCCGAAATGTGCGCTATAAATTCATCTTCAGCAACGACTATCCACTTAAGCAATAAGGAAAACATTTATTTTGCCTGTGTGTTTTTCCGTTGGCGCCTCTCTCCCCCTCTCCCTTAGTCTCTCCCTGTCTATGGAGTTGTTTTTTAATTAAAAATACAAACACACACCGTGGTACACCCACACAGACACGTTTGTGTTGAGTATTTTGATTATTTTCGTATTGTCATTCGCTGTTTGCTTTTGGCATTTCAATCAGAGCGACCAACTACCAAAAATAAAAGAGACAGAATAGCGTTACTTTGTTTTTATGTAATGGTAATTTACACTATAAAAAAATGTTATATAAATATAACTAGGATTTACAATTTTCTGGGGTTTGAAAATTATTTAAAATTTGTTAGACAAGAGAAACATTTTTAAGAAATTTCAAATCCATTTATATTTTTCGAACGTTTCTCAATGATTTCAGCTTGTTGACTCTATCAAAATTTTAATTTTCTGATTGATTACTTTTTTTCAATTTCAATTGAAAAGTTATTTATTTCAATTTATGTATAACCCCAAAATATTTAAATTTATCATTCGATACAATTTTGAGGTTTTCCCCTTTTTTAAATATTTTTCCAAGTTCTCTGAATGATTTCAATTGGATTATTCCTTGCATAAACTAATTCTGCCAAAATAGGTTAAAAATTAATCTTAAAGTAACTTTTCATTTAATAGGATTATATTAAATATTTCATAAATAAATATTTTAAATTAATATTTAATATTTAAATATTTAATAAGTATCTCCCTCTATAAGATATTCCCCCCTAAAGATATTCATAATTACCTAGAACCACTTCACCTTAAAGTAAACCAAAAAGGTAATTGAGACATTGTGGTAGCCTTTTTGGTGTTAAATCTGGTTTAACCGCACTTATACTCCTCATTGGGCTGCGGCTTCGTTTAAGTGATTTCCATGAAGTATATTCGCTATACACGCTGCGTATTCCACGTACAAATATTGCGTATACGTTCCAATCAATATCCCTGCATCCGATGGCAAGTGTATCGCTGCTTATATTGCTCAATGAACGCCACCATTTTCCCAGGGCCGTGTTTCCCTTTTTAATGGTCGTGTTTCCCGGCAGTCAGTCGTCCTCGTCGTCGGTGTTACAATTATGTATGTAAGTGGAATTAATGCCGAGTGTGCACGGAGGAGTTGTGAAGCGAAAGAGGGCGAGGGAAATTAATACGAATAAATTGGCCAATAAATATCGAATGGAAAATGTATTTTAAGATGTGCATAATTTATTAATCTATTAAATGGGGACTTTTTCGCTTCGAGGCTTACTCTTAATGGTTGCAAAAGACTCAAATTTGTGTGGGAGAGAGAAACGTTGTTTGTGTTAATTAAAGGCGTGTGGAAAACCCCTGTTGCATTTTCCAATTATTTTTAAGGAGTATTATAACTTCCCCATCTTGGCACACAGGATATTGTATCCTTTTCACAAAGGTAGGGCAAAAACAATTATTTTTGAATATGTAAAAATCTGTTTAAAATGTCTGAGCTGCTCTTGGCCAAACAAGAAGGTGAACAAAATTGCTAAATGTTTTCCAGAAACACCTACCTACACACACTACTCTTTGTAACCCCAATATATACTGAATGTATGACAGTTTTGCAAACGGGGCTGTGTAGCAGGCGAAATAAAATAACAAAAACTTGCATAATTTGTGACGGGAAAACAGCAAAAACGAATGAGAAAATTTGTGTGCTGCAGACAGCTGAAAAACTAAAACTTTTGATGTGGGGGAGGAGGTTGGAGGGGGTGTTTGGAAATGGAGAGAGTGAAGGCCAGGCAAGGTCCAATAGCTTTGTGAGTGTGTCCTGGCATTTTATTACAAAAGTTTACACGACTCTGTTGCTAATGTTGCTGCTGCTGTTGCTGTTGCTCTTGTGGATTTTGTGGCTAGCTGATTTTGTCATTTTATAAGCTTATTTTTTTTTGGTAGGTGCCTCCTGCAGAAAAGGTTGCCAAAAACTTTAAAAGTTGGTAAAATCAAGAAAAATCAATTGAATATTTTATAAATTTTCTTTGTTTTTGTTTTGAAAACACTTAATGTTCCTTAAAGAAAATAAACTTGCGGCAAAATCGCTTCGATTCAAGATAATAATACGTGTTTGTCGTATAAAACTATCACAATATTCACTTTACTTTGATATTCAATTAAGATTTTCACCCCCTCTCTGCCACCAACAATTGCTCGTTCGACAACATAACTGTGGACACTTTTTGCCAGCTCTAGAGTAAGTTTTCTAGCCAAGAACCAAACAAGCTGCGACTGCAACTCGACTCGGGACTGATGAAACCACGTAGGGACAAGCAAAATGCATTAGAGGGTACAGTACAGTACAAAAAAAATTGAAAAACTATACCAACTAAAATTGAGTTAAAGCGAAAAAGTTACTACCAACTCTTGGCAGGGTCTCCTTCTCCTTCTCCCTCTTTTTGCTTTCTCCTTTTCCCTCTCTTGCTGCCTTGTTCTACTGTCGCGGCTTAAATTGACCACGAGTAATGCATTACAACAATGCCCGGCTATAATATGGTCAGAAGGAGGGGCATAGAGGCGATGGGTTGGGCATGGTGGTCCTCCTAGTCCTCTGTCCAACGTAATTAAGCAACTTACAAGCAGTAAACATAGGTATATGCACAGGCATACACAGCACACTGACAAACATTATTAGCCCGGGCAGCGGCACATACAATATTTAATATGCGATTTCTGACACCATTCGCACGCGGCAGGAAAACCCATAAAATGCTGAACAAGATAAAAGAACGACGGCCATTTATTTGACTTACGCAAATGCCTGTGTATGTGAGAGTGTGTATGGTGTGTGGTGTGTGGAGAGTGGGGACTGAAGTGTGCGTGTGCTGTTCGGGTCGGGTCAAATAAATGACAGGCCATAAGGCAGTCCTTTACTCCCCCTTTACTCCAGTTCAACCGGAAAAATACTCGAATACACTTGAAAATATCAAAGTAAAGGGTGCTTTAATCAATGGGAATACTTGTATAACTGAAGATATAAATGGGTAATAGTTTTCTTGTGAAAAATAAATTTTCCTATCAAAATTCTAGAATTTGAGCTATTTTTAATCACCATAAATCAAGACAAGTCTCTATAAGGCTTATAAGTCCCTATAGGGCTTAAATTTCCATTTGTTTTTCTGTTAGTTTGCATATTATTTTTAATCCTCTCTACTTAGTTACTTTTCTCAGTGCATTAACATTTTCTCGAGTCAGATCGTAATTTTAATGAAATTTTTGCACAGGTCGTAAGGAAACGAAATGAAACTTGTGTCTTGGGTTTATCACAGCTTGTGAAAGTCAAGTAAATAAAGTTGTTACTATCAGAGGTAATTAAAGGAAAGCCATTCATCAGAAAAGTCTATAAATATTTTCATGGAAATTACAAATGCTTAAGAAATTGTTTTTATAAATAATTTCTTATATAAGCTTGTATAATTTCCAATAATAAATCAATCTATCAGATTTATTAAAATATTTTCAGGCAAAATATTTATTTAATAAATAGTATTTAAAAATTTGTTCATAAAATATATTTAATTTTTAGTAATAAATCAATATTAGATACAACCCATCAGATTTATAAAATTTCCTTAAAAAAAATAATCAAAGGAAATACTGAAACTAAAATTTGTGCTGATTTTTTTCTTCCGGTTTTTCGCAATTTTCATATTTCACTTTTTTCTGACTGCTCATTAACGCACACAAATCGACATTTCATGTTACAATTTTTTGGCATTGCGGTCGCTGTGGCCATTTCGAAACAGAAAAAGGACCAATCCATGGCCAAACTGACATTAATGAGCGAGGCTTTTTTCCACGTTAATTTGACGGCCACCGCAATAAAAAAAAAAAGAAAAAAGAGAACTAACAGATTCCGAATCAATAATTACATCAATTTCGATAAATGCAAGCATCGCTGTGCATTTTATAATTGGCTCTTCAGACGGAACGGCGGATAATGGTCAACGCGTGAGTCCAACTGCAATGATCAATAATCTGACTAAAGTGGTTTTCTGTCTGCGGTGAAGCTGTGAAAAATTAAGGCTGCTTTTTGGGGAAAAACTTTACTACAACTACCACTACAATGTGTGTGATGGATGCCAGTCACGGAGAAAGTGTATCGCTAAAAGTCAAACTAAATCTACTGCCAGTTGCTTGGCAGTTTCCGGCGCAACGAGAACAGGAAATACTCGGGCATCAGCGACACTTTGTGTGTGTGTACCCCCTCCTTTGCGGTGATTTTTAGCTCGTTTATTTGGATGAGAGGAAGGGGATAAGGACGAGGAGCAGGCAGCAAAAGGATCCGGGACCGGGGACAACTATACAATAATGGCAGCAATGGCAATGACTGCCGGGCGAATCTCGAAAGTGGGGAACACATGAAATTTACGTGATGCTGCTAAACGTCAAATATTTTGTCATTCCCTTGAGTTTGAAGCCAAAGTTCCTACGTTTAGAGGAAAGGAGCATCAGGAGCAGAGGGAAACACTGTCAGTTTGATGAATGGCGGAAGATTGAAAAATGCAAATAACTAAAGAAATAACTGCGCCAGATATTGAAAGCCATGTTGCTTTGTGTGTGGTTTTGTCAGGAAGGAAATGAGGGCAACATGTGCCAGGGAAAATGTGAAAATGCAAACTGAGAGTAGTGGCGGTGAGACCCGTAAATCCCATAAGAGTTTTATTAAAACCCAGGAGGAAAGGATGGTAAATAAGCAGGATTAAGGCGAGCTTTAATTAAGAGGATACCTTATGTGTTTATTATGGATTTATGATTTAATTTCTTTGAGAATTGAAAAGATTAAAAAGGAAATTAATAGTTGAAGGGGTTTAACTTACTCATTATAGGTTCCTTAATATAATATTTTAAATTCTTTTGTATATTTTAATGAGTAGTGTGCCAAAGAAATTAAAGCTTTAAATAAATATTTAAACTCCGAAAGAAAAACAATTAAAATAAAAGAAATGCCAAGAGAGGTCAGTGTGAAAACCCTTGAACCTTAAATAATCTCATCTGATTTCCATTGCCATAAAAACCCGAACCTTCTTCCTGTTTTTCTTTTTTTTTTTTTGTAACCATTACCTGACCTGACCTGTCCATTCAAATCGTTTGTTATAAATTTTCCGCTTCCGTTTCCGTATGTTTTTTTCGGGTTGCTTTGCTGGTGACAAGATAAAAGTATCCCCTTGGCACGTGAAGTCAATTTAACGTGTTGTTGTGCGGACATAAATTACGATTTCACTGGCGCCACTCGAAAGGGCTGAAGGGAGGACCCATAAACAGGCAAACAGACAGACAGAGATAGAAAAAGTGCACGACGTTAAAAATGTTAAATAATAAAGCAATACAAGCTCGTAACATGAAGCTATAAAATCGGATCTTTCACTGGCTTTTACCCACTCGAAAGTTTCCATTTTTGCTGGCTGATTGCTTTTGGCGTTCGCAATTAGAAACTTTATGATTAGTTGGCTGAGCCGCGTTAAAAGTTTTGGACAGCGTTTTGCAACTTGTTTTTGCCAGCGGGCTAAGCCCAACTCCCCCAAACTCACTCTCCCTCTTAGCATTTTTTATTATTTTTATTTTTACCTTTTACTTTTACCAGAGCAGTAGTTTTTCCTGTATTTTCGTTACAGGTTACAGGTATGTGGTTGAGTTGGCCAGCTATTTGCGGGGCTTAAAACTTTGTTATCAACAAATGTGTAAATCTGCCCAACCAGCACTTACACACTCATACACACACACAAAAAAAAGGGATATTGTAAACTTTTGCTCTGGCACTCCATACTACAACTCTATAGACTCGTACATGTGCACTGGGCTTGTCTAACTTTTAGGCAAAATATTTATGATCGTTTTAGCGAAATCCCAAAGTTCGGAGTAGCGATAACAATGTTAAGTCGGTCGTGTATTGACTTGGGGAATTTCGTATTTGGCTTGAATTAGGAGCGGAAATTCAACTAAACTTGGCAACCTTAAAGTTTACCCATTCCCCCATCGAACAAACTTAATGAAAACTCCTGTTCAGTTCAGTTACCGGACCCCCCTTGAATTATACATATATACCCCCCGCTGCCGCTGTGGGACGCCAGACATTATTGAGGTAAATGCAGCCACAGGGAGGCGGCGACATTTTCCAGTCACGCCCACTTAACATCAGCCTCGCCCCCAGGCTCAGTGTCAGCTATCTAAAAACCCGAAAGGAGCAAGCTCTCGTTATGGAGGCGCAGAATTATCCTTTATTATAATACCCAGTATTTGGAGAGATTGAGGGGTGTGTGAATTTATATAGATTTAAAAGATTAATATCGATAAGTTATCATTTATCGTTATCGGCTTAGGAATAAATGTAGAGCATCAATAATATATAATATTACCAAAAGATCGATAACTTTTCTTATGTTTAATGTAATTATAGTAAACAAATCAATAACCTTTAAACAAACATTTATAACTTAAAAATTATTTTTTTAAATTGTTTTTCAATCGACAAAACTTTGGTTTTTGAGATATTCAATTAACTTATAATCCCGGGTATCTCATGGTCGCCAGTCTTTGATTTTACTGCTCTTTCGTTGTTTTTCAGTGAAAAGTTTTCACTCTCATCGCCCAGCGGATGCTGCAAGGGGTTGCTACCGGCAACTTTACAATATTACATTATATGGGGATGTGCTGTGAGTCGCACTTATTATCGATTACCCATCATCAGGTGAGAGCGAACGGTGCGCTTTCAATATGCTGCGCCCACTTTCCCTTGTGGATCGCAATGAAAAAGTTTGTCAATCGAAGCGAAGCGGAGAGTTTTCCCGCCCTCCTCAGTTTTTCAGTTCCCATTTCCCTTGCCTTTGCGCCGTTGTTTGGCATTCTTTGGGTGTGCCATAAAACTTTATCTAAATGCTCACATCGGGCAAAAGACGCTCATTACTTTCATTATCCCGGCCATGAGGCGAACAGTTGAGCGATTTGGCTGAAATTGAAAAGCATTTAATGGGATTTTCACTCGGTTTCGTGTGCATTAACGCTGGAGCGTGGAGTAATCGCCTTATGTAGTTACCCAATTGAAAATCATTTGACTAAACAGAATTCGATTAGCGGGGGTGGGTGGAGGATTTTCCTCAATTTTAATTAAACTATAATATTAGAATTGACTTCTAAATAAGGTGGAAGTAGTGTTTATATATTAATAAATAATATATATATAGTCTATCAGTCAGGAAAATATATCTGGGGTGCAACTGAGATCACGAGGGTTTTTAAAAACCTTTTAAATTGTGTCTAAAATTATAAAACAAAATTTTCCATAAAGATTTAACTTGTTTTCATTTCCTCTGGTATATTAAAATTATATTTCTTACTTTTAGACATATTTTGTAACTGTTTTAAAAATTTAAAATACTCTAAAACTAAATGCAATTGGAAAATTTGTAAGGTAAGAGAAAACTCGCAGAAAGTAGGCAACACTTTTCCACTAATTGATGTACAAGAAAAATGAAAAGACCCAAGAAAATGCTAATGTTAACAAAAGTGAGCAACTCATTGAAGGATGTCAAATGATAAATTGTCGTTAGGGTGTGCCAAAAAAAAGGGAAAAAATTAATACAAGAATAAATAGGGCGGGGCAACCCGATGGCCGACTGTCTATTTTGACGCGTTCTCTTGGCACTTTCTGTTTGTCTTTTTAATTGTTTTTGCCACGACTGCTACTGCTACTGCTGCTGCTGATGTTGTTCCATTTTAATTATAAATTGCTGGCCTAATGTTTTCTTTTCTGCTTTCCGCTTGCCTTCTAATGAGTTTTGTGCCCCTTTTGTTTGACTGATAGAGAGAGAGAGAGAGAGAGAGAGAGAAAGAAAGAGAGCGAGAAGACTCTGCCAAAAGTTTTGCCAAATTCTCCATTAGCCCTTTTTCTCAACCCTCTTGACCAACTCGTCTTTGCCTGCTGCTGTTTTTAGTAAGTTTAACAATAAACAAATATGCCAAAAGGCAGAGACTGGCCCAACTTTTGTCATAAATTTGTGCTTTTTCTCCAGACTATTATTATTGTTTCGCCTGCAGTTGGCGCACACGGTAAATAAACTTAAAGTTTCTCTTTTTCTTTCACGAAAATAAAAAAATCTAAAAGAAGGACTACAGGCGCCATGCTGTTCCACTTTAATTAGTGGACATTTTGCTGGTTTGGTAGCCGGCGGCAGCGGGCGGAATGCAAAATGATAAACGATTCAATAAGCGATTCCCCCGCCATCTTCATTCGCTGTTCAAATAAAACGTTGAGCAAACGACAACTGCAAATGGAATTTTAATTCAATTTGAATGTGAACGGAAACTGGGAGAAAAGCGAGAGAAAAGCGCGCCAACTCTATTAACATCCTGTCGAGTGCTTTTCGCCGTGTCCTTTCTCTCTCCTTTCACTGTTTGTGTCAGCCTCCTACTTTTGTTTCTCTTTGCTAATGTAATTTCATTAAGCAAAGAAACGAAAGTCCGAAAAATAGACATGAACAACTTTTTCGCCCATCTACTTAATGACAGCATTTCGGCCAGATTTCCCACCTGTTGCCCAGGTGTGTAACAGTCCCGCCATTGCATAATACATGTGTCTCTCTTCAGTCTCAGCCAAGTCCCATCCAAGTCCCATCCAAGTCCCGGCCAAGTCCCGCTTAAATCCCGCAGGTGCAATTGTGTCAGACTCGGCTTTCAGCTTGCAGCTCGCAGCTATCGCAGGTCGCAGCTCGCAGGTGTAAACTGCAAGACACTTGTCATCTGCACCGGCAGGTGTGTCTGCCATGTGTGTATGTGTGTGTCTGAGAGAGTTGTCCCCGGCGGGGAAAAGCGTCAATTGTGTGGACGCAGCTTGTTGCTGCAGCTTCGTGTTTGTGTCAGTCGAGAACTTAAACTCATTAGCCGCCACCGCCGCCAGGTTAGTTATGCACATCGGGTCAAAACCCCCAACCAGGTACTTTATGCATTTTTCATCATGACTGAGCTTGGAGCCAAGCGCGGAGAGTGTCGGCTAAATAGGGCTGCACAGTAGGAAATGAATTACTTAAGGAAGTATTAAGATTTAGCAGAAAAAAAAAACAATTAAAATTTTAGGGGTAAAATAGAAAATATTTAGATAAAGTATCGCTGCTGCTACAGATATCAGTAGGGATTATAGAAATCCAAAAAATACAAATTTACACTGAATTTATTACTTAAAAACTTGCATTTCATAATTTTATACATATTTTTAAGAGGGTTTAAAAAGCCTACAGTTCTCTTAAATAAATATTTAGTAATTTAAAGTTTTATCCATTTGCTTTATATTATTTATTTATTTGTTTCATTTAAAAAATTTTGTCAAGAGGGCTAGATTAATTATAGAACAGAAGCTAACCCTATGTTACTTTTCGTTATATTTTCTTTAAGAGAGAAATCTTATTTCTTAGTACTTAATTTTTTTCATGTAGCAAAAAAATGCAGGCAGTTCAGCTGGAGTCAAGTAGGCAGCCACGAAATTTGGGTCACCCACCGGCACTGGAATTATATGTATTTATTTTCTCTCTCTATTTTTTTTTTTTGTCGCTCAGTGTTCAGTGCAGCGAAAAATTGCCTTGTTTCTCGAGCACACACACAAACATAAACTCTGTGCTCGGGAAATATATAAAACACGCATATGTACGTACAACTAAACCAAGTCAGAAGGTGAGCAGCAAAGCGTTAAAAGAAAATCGTTTTAGTTGCAAGTGAGAGCGCACAAACACACACGCAAATTGCCGGCAATTTAATGTAGCATACTTCCCAGAGTCGGGAAAATAAGAAAAAAACATTAAAGAGCTGACAGAGGCAAACTATAATAACACATTTTCTTGTTGCATTAAAAATTGCAACGTTTTTTATTAAATATTCTGAGGCTGAAAAAAACTGCTGACCTGAGTGACTGCTCGCATGCAAAGAACGCACTGCTGCTGGTGTATTTTTCTTGCACACATATATGTGCTCACGAAAAGTGCAAAAGTCGGCGCAAATTAATGGGAAATTATAATATGCATGCAAGTGTAACTCTGGTGTGGGATTTTAGGTTGTTAAAGCACCTAAAATCCACTCGAGCTTACGCTCGCTGGGAAACATGTAACTGCAAAAGCCCAGGTAAACTCGGCGGCAGCAACAAGCCAAATTATACGAGCTTGTCAGGCCTCACAGAACTTGCAACTAGTATTAAGCTCCAAAATTAATGGAAATTTAATCTTCAGTTTTGTTTACATCAGCGAACGACGAACGCTAGCCACCATTTATCGATTATTTTCAGCGCGTGGCAAAACATTATTAATCTGGGGAACCCCGAGGAGAACTTCTTGCTCGAATTTCAGTTTAATCTAGGATTTCATGTTGGAAATAAATGGGGTTTTGGGGGATCATATTAAATCAGATTGATTTAATTATTGTTAAACAGAAATGTTTAAGGAAATTTAGGTAAAATATTTGTAAACTTGTGTTCGATACATATTGTCTTCTAAAAACCTATGGGAAACCTTAGAAAATGTCTCTGTTTAGCCAGGAAATTCCCATATTCCAACTCAAAGGACTTAAATCAACTCAGATGAGTATAATGCCAATTTCATTAGGCCTGGACTACCCGTTTCCCAGACTCAAAGTGAAACAATGGCAGTGGAGGAGGTAAGGCTAGGCTCTACCACATTTGCCCGCAGCCAAGTAACTTTTAAATTATCGGATGGAAAAACACAAAGGGCGGCGGCAAACGAAATGAAAACTTGTGTGCAAAAGGGGCAACCCTTTTGCCTTGTCTCGTTCAGTATGCAAACATTGGCAAAATCGCAGGCAAATAAGCAGCTCTCACATGTGCTACCCAGCCCATATACATATATATAGTGTATAGTTGTAGGGCCCCAGCAGCAGATGTATAAATCGAGCAAATCAAAAGTAAACAGACACAAGGAGCAACGACAAACAAGGAGTGGCAACAAAGGCTTCTAATGGCAGCCAGGCGCAGGGCAGACATTTCCTACTCTCGATCCTGTTGCTCCTACTGTGCTGACAGTTTGTATTTTATTTGCATATATTGTAACAGTTTTTCCCTCTACTCCGATATCCTGTATATAGTAAAATGCACAGGAAGAATATATAAGGATCATGGAAGATTTCTGTGGTTTCTTTGGATATTTAGTAATAATTTCAAGATCATTTGATAAACTTTTTAAGTGATGATTTTACATATATCAAACTTTTTTTTAAATACTATACAATTTCCTTATTTTAGACTTTTTCCTTTTATTATTTTTAAGGATAAATCATAGTTTTAATACTATTTTTTTTCCTGTGTTGAATTTACCAAGCTCTGAACGATTCTGGTGCACAGATGAGCGCTTACATTAGTGCGATGCTATGCGATGTGATGCTGGATGAATGCTATAGCAAATGCAGAGTAAATATATATATTTGTGCGCTAGTATGTGTGTGAATATCTAAATATATGGAAACAGAAACAGTTGCCCGGGATCCGTTGACAACCTGCACTCTTGGCATATCATTTTTAGCCAGGCTCTAGCCTTCTCTCTGCACAATTTGCTGAGCGACAGCCGCAGTGGAATATTATCTTGCCGGCATTTCCATGTCAATTAGTTGCAATTCTCGACAGGAGGCTGATGCTGCTGCATAACTGAACGATAAGAAGCTTATTGACAAGTTGCGAAACAACTTGAGGCAGGTGTCAGATGACAGAAGTAGGGCTGATGGTCCTGTAACGTTGCGAAACAAATAGCTTGGCATACTTTTCAGCGAGTTTTAAGCACACATCTCACGGGTCCTGCAGGCGTGTCCAATTGCCTTCCATGTGTGTGTGTGTGTGTGGAAAATGTTGGGGAAATATTTCAGGCAGCCTGGCAGCAACCAGGTAAGTGTGGCCTGGGATGGCAGCCAGCAGCTTGTCATAGCCAGCTTTGGCACTCGGGTTGCTGCTGGCTCGCAATCAATTTCATTCATTGCATCGCTCATACGCAATGTACGCCAGCCCACCACCTGCAGGCCAGCAGCAGCAGCAGCAGCAAGCAGCAGCTGAAAACACACGCTCCATACACACACACTCAGCACAAACACACATACTTCCTTGTTCACCTTTCACTCCTGCTCAACGCCAGTGACGTCTTTTGTTACGCAGCTGAATGAAAAAATATTTGCCAGCACCCAGCTCTCGCAGAAAATTGCACAAAAATTTTCATATGTAAATTTTTTTTCCTCAATTTTCACACAGAAAAGCAGGTGAAAGTGATGGGAATTTTCGAATTGATCCTCATCAAAAGCAGGAGCTCTAGTTCCGTATATCAATCCATAACCTTTTTCTGGAAAAGGCAGAAGGCTGTCAATATTGTATTTTCCAAAAATAGATCATGGAAAAGAAATTGATTAATAAAACCGGAAGAACTTCAAGTTTTACTGTATGAAAATTATTAGGTTTTCTCCTATATTTCAGCTTAAATAGTTCTCAAAGTAAGTCTCTAATGAGAAGACAACTCTGATCAATGGCACTATTGAAACCCCAAACGGTGGCACACACTCAGGATGGAATTGCAAATGCAAATGGCTGCTAGGCGCAACATGGCGTATGCGTAATGTGGCTGGAGGGTCAGAGTCAGTCAGTCAGTGAAAGCAGCCGCAGCAGCGGCAGCAGAGCCAAAGGCAAAGCCAAAGCCAAAGCAATACTGTTTATTTATGCCCTAGATCCCTCTCTCTCTCTCTCTCGTATCTGACTGCGACTTTGGACCCATTGCCGTTTGATTACACGTGTAATTCAATGCACTTACCCCCTCCCCCCGTTCAGGAATTTTGTGTAGAACGATCCCCCTTAATTTTCTTTGTCAGCATCAGTTTTAATTGAATT
This sequence comes from Drosophila ogumai, assembly GCA_018904815.1. NCBI lineage: Eukaryota > Metazoa > Arthropoda > Insecta > Diptera > Drosophilidae > Drosophila > Drosophila ogumai. The sequence continues at coordinate 41,080 of JAEIIJ010019378.1, read as the reverse complement.
TCAGCCGACTGACACATGGTTAGCAAGTGGTTAGTTGGTAATTTATGTCTCTGTCATGTTTGCGGCCAAATCGTTGGCCAATTCCCAGCTTCAACTCAAGCTCCTTTCTGTACCCACCGGCCCTTTTGTTTTTGCCATTTCTGCCGTTGAGAAAGCCATTTTTAATGAAATTTTCAGCTTTGTTGGCCTGCTCAGACAGGCGAGAAGGCTTATGAGAACCGACAGCGAAAACTTTTGCATAAGTAGCCTGGCCAGGCGGTCGGGGAGGGTGAGAGAGGAAGGTAGAATGAAAGTGGAAGTACGCTCAAGATGGAATATTTCAAAGTTCCCCCCTAAGAAGAGTGAAAAAGCAGAGAGTGCGGAGGAGTTAGTGGAGGAGCTGAAAGATTGACCTCTGACAAGGGGGAATTAAATTGAGAAATTAAGCAGGAAGTTACTGCTGCTGCCAAGTGGGGATTTCTCTGTGGCTGCCGGCAACAGATTTAAATAGTTGATGCTACTGACAGTTCGATTAGCCTAGCCTGTCCTCAAGAGTTGGAAAATAACTGAATTAGTTTATTATATATTTATAAGGCAATCAACGGGGAATTAAAAGCTGAAAAACTTTCTAAATATCTGTAGAGCAAATTTTATTTTGGAACTTGATGTTTTACATATCTTAAATTTTTTAATCTGTCAAAAAGTTTCAGTAAAATCATAAAAAACACTTTTCAACCTCTTAAAGTGGTCTTAAATATAATGAATACTTTCAGAAAAGTTTATCTAATATTTTTCATATTTTTCTATGTGTGTTTTGATTGTTCATTCGACTATATCCTTGTTAGTTCCGGGTTAAAAACAAAGCCAATGATTGCCAGGTTTGCTCTTCACTGTATTCTTGCAGCTCGATGGCTGCACTTAGTGCCTCGATATTCTGTGGGCCACAGCAGTGGTAACTTGATTATGACCAGCGGAGAGGCTTCGCCAGGAACTCCTTCTCCTCCTCCTACACATCCTTTAAAAGAGTATGCGGTTGTGTGTGTGTGGGAAGCAGAACTGGAACTCTTGTGCGCGTTTTCCGCATCCGCGTTGCTCAATGATCCGTGTAAGCACGGAAACCCCAGAGAAAGAGTGCGAGTGATGTATGTGCAGTTATAGAAACACAGCCTGAAGGGGGCAGTGCCGGGATTCCTGAGGACTGCGGGAAAACCCACCAGAGAGAGAGAGACGCTCGTCCACATTGATTGTGATAAATGGACATTATGTCGGGGCCACCAGCGACGATGAAGAACACTGGGGACTCGAGAGTGAAGAGGGCAGCTCATTAAGTATTAAGTTTGTTGTTTATCGCAGGGGCGTAAATTTACACTTGATATTTAATTAATTGTTATATACGTACTTACTTGGCCTGTGTATTGTCATATGCTGGGAATTTCCGTATTTATGTGCACCTACTACAATCTACATTAACCACACACACACACACACACACATACAGATGAACGCATCGACGCGTCGATAAACAAAAACACATTTTAATTAATGAAATCCAATAAGGATCACAAACACACGCACACACACTCAGCTTGGGGATTATTATGGCTAAGCCAGGAGACGGGTAAAAGGACACACGCACAAATAAAGCATAAAAACGGGGAAAACATAAACTTTTCGCATAATTAATGCAGAAATATTTTGTAATGCAAGCAAGCGTTAAGCTCCGATTCCCGCCCACAAAACACCTGCCGCCCGAAAAGCCACTGCCACTTCCATTTCCACCTCCACTTCCGTTTCCTGTTTCTGTTCCAGTTGCCTTGGCTTAATGCTCGACATATTAATTAGTTTTCATATGATGAACTCGACTCTGCAAACTTTTAGCGCTTAATGAGTAAAGTTTGCCCTTAAAACAACAACATCAAAAAAGATGGTATATAAAAATAAGACAGCGGCTGGGATAAAAATGAAAAAACTGTCAAACGGGAATGTTGCCCAAAATTTTCCCAATTGGCCAAGCCGAAAAGCAAACGAAGCTGTCAACATGTCAAATAAAAATCAAATTTCAAATGGATATATATCTATCTGTAGGGAGAAGTCAGAGAAGAGATCCCTGAAGGAAAGTCAAGCGAACGCAATGAAAATAAATTATCAAAAAAAGAAAGGAACCCATAGCAGAGAGAAAGAACTTTTGTAATATAAACTAGAGTATTGAACCGCATGATGATGATTTCTTTTCATTTTTTTCGCTTTCCTTTTTTTTTTGGGGATTTTTTTTTTTTCTGCTGAGGCAAATCTCTAGCACAATTCCCAAAAGTTCAAGAAAAATGACAGACAGACGCACAGACAGAAGTGGACCAACAATCGTTGTCCCGGCATTGTTCCCCACTTCCTCTCTGTTTATTCGGGTCTGTTTGTGCCCAGCGTTACCTCATTTTCCAACCAACCGACCGTTTTCCTTATATTTTCCCTTGAAGACACTTGGTTGTTATCGCAGTCACAGCTCCCAGCTCTTCACTGTTTTTGGCTGTTATTGTTGGCAGAGCGCTGAAAAATATATTTTCCATAAATCAACATCAAAATGTTTGATGATGCGATAAATAGCGAGAAAGAGAGAATAACAGAAGAGCCGTGAAGAATCGCCAGAGACAAGTGAGACTGTGAGAAGGGGAAAAAAGGAAGAAACTTGGGTAAATACGCAAAAGAAATCATCAAATACTTAGTTAGCTATGGGGAATCCCCTGAAGGCATTCCTGGAATGGATTCGCCAAATATTTAGCATTAACTCCGCTCTCTTTCCCTTTCCCTTCCTTTTCCTTTTAATTTAAGTTCATTTAGTTGGTGTGTCATAATTTACAAACAATTTATGGCCGCTGACATGGCCAAAGAATTGTTTACTTTAAAGTTTTAATTAAATTCCAAGTTGTTTAATTCGCCCGCACATCTACGGTAGATACTGTCTGGAATTTTTTTTTTCGGGTGGTTTATGGGGGAGTCTTGGTGAAGTTTATTTGAGGGTTTTGGTGATTTTTTAAATTTGGTAAGTTGTCTAGAGATTTTATTAAATTTTAACTTACTTTCTTTAAAGTTTTAACAGTTGAAAATATTATTTAGCGATTGATAAACTAATGAATCCAAGTAAAAAATTAATTATATTTTAACCTGAATGTTTTTAGATACAATTGGTTGACAACTATGAAAAATATAAAAAGGTAAAGTCGACATTTTTTATCTCGCTCGAATTTTTGTTAACGATTTCTTAAGAAATTTTAAAACAATTATTTATTAAACAAAGAATTTCTAAGACAATAAAGCGGAAACCTATTATATACATATTTCATACTGTAACTTTCTTACTTGTTTCATATACATGTAGAAACTCAACAAAGTTAATAGCTTTCACTCAGGTTAGACTTTCGCTTCGGTTGAAGAGCAACCCCACCTCTTAATTATCCCCTCGTGGAAGCTTGTACTTGACTCCTTTTTGTGTGTGTGCTCCCATTAACACAGTTAAATTTCTTGGCATTGGCTCACTTTAATTGTGTAACTTGCTCGGTTTTCTCCGCTTTGCCAAAATGAATGGCTTCCCCTCTAATTCACGTAATTGTCACGCATGAACACCGTCCTTTCATTTCCGCCCCCTTTTGCCGCCCCTCGGAAAGTTTCGTCCGCCTGCGCTTAAGGTGTTCATTGTCGACTTGCCGCGCTCTAATTAAAATGTTATCCATTCCCCGCCACACACACACACACACACATTCACTGGGGCACCCACAACCCGCTTTGAGGCATACTGGAGGAGCATTTGATATGTGGTACACACACTCACAGGGAAACCGACCTCCTTGCGGCTGCAAACACACACACACACAGAAATACAGACCGACGGACAGACACCTGACTTTGACATTGCCTGGCTATTAATTAGTTAAACTCAAATTGACACTCGAGATAATCAAAATAGAAACATTGGGTTAGGCGCATCGAAGCGACACCTGCTAAACAAATGAATGCGAACACACCCGGATGGATATACATATATCCTGCAGGAGAGGATAATGAAAGTCAGGCCATATTAATCAGACGCCTTTTATTTTGTTTGCTCACATTTCGGGTTAATTTTACTAAGCCTTGACTTGCCAGCTGTTTAAGTCTGGTGACAAAACAAACAAACATTTACTGACCTTTCTTTCCTCTTGCCTTTTGTTTCGTTTCCTTTTCGGTTTATTTTTGGCTTAAACAAAAAATTATTCACGTTTTTTGCAAGGCTAAAGCCATGTGGCTTAAGTGACAACGGACAGCAGTAAGAAGGTGTAAAGTTTTCTAATAGAAATACGACTTTAGACCGAGGCTAGTTGTAATTTTTGCATTTGTTTACCGTATTTTCTGCCATACTTTTTAAGCATGTCGAGTGCGGCTGCTTCTCCTTTCGCTCTCAGAAAAGTCTCAACTGAGTGTGTAAACAATAACACATTTTTGCATAAAACGTTTATGTCGACGTGGTTACTCTGTGGGCTTGGTTTGGGTTAAGTTTTTGGGTTGTGTGTTGTTGTGTGGGTTGGTTTTCCACAGAAGCTGCTGTGTTGTTCTTGGGACTGCTGCTGCTTACAAGTGCAAAAGTTTTGAGGTTAAGACGCTTGAAAATAAAACTGCACACACGCATACTTTCGGAAAAGCCATACATCCTACACACACGCACAGCAAAAGTTGCTGCTTGGCTGCATTTGTCGCTTTGGTTTTTGGATAACTTTTACTACACGGAAAGGAAAAGAATAAAGTTGTTACATTTTTTTAAAATGTGATATAACATTTTGTTAAATAAATTTCTTATAAGTGGAAACCAAAGGCAGTGGGTATAGCAGAATATATCGATAGTGAATCGATATTTGAAATTAGAGAGGCTATAAATTTATAAATTGATCCTTTAAAGTTGCGATTTACATATGTGCGATTTTTATTTTCTTTTTCATTTTCAATGTTAATTTCTTATCTTTTTTCCAGTGTTAACAACAAATAAGTCTTTCTAGTTTAAAGTTTTCGTCTATCATTTTGTTGTTAGTGTCAAAAAAAAAAGTGTTAAAAATATAGGTTTTTGTCGGAAAGAGACAAACAATTGAGGCAAAATATTTGCGTTCGAAGCAATTTGCAATTTGCAATTTGCGTTTGTGGTGGTTGTCCTGCCCATGGAGTAACTGGTCTGTGTGTGTGGGTAATATGCTAATTGGCAACTCATTAAAACAGCTTCGTCTTTATGCTAGAAACCAACAAATGTCGTCCTTGCTGTGTAGTGTAGGAATTTCCATGAAAATATTTCTAGTGGCCCACTCCTCCTCCCCCCAAGTACTGCATATATATACGCATTCTAATTTAATCAGTTTGCTAAATAATGAGACAAGCACCCTTCGCTTTCATCCTTCTCTCAGCTTGTAGCTCGTCTTGCTGCATTCTGTTTTTGGTAGAATTTTCCTCAGACTGCATTTTGTTCTTAATTAAATGCACTTTGTTGTGGGACAAATATTATTTTTACTAAAGACTCGACAAACTGGCTAACTAACCCTGAATAGCCTCAGCTTTTCCCTTTCCTTCTTGTTACTTGCCACAATATTCAGGTAATCCTTGAAAGTTTGCCGACAACAAAAGCGTAAATACCCAAAGGACTTGGCTGTTATATTATGTATTCCTGAGCCTCATCCAAAAAATACGTATACGCACTGGTTGCCCGGCCCCTTCTCCATGTCGCCAAGTCGGTTCCATAATCGTTTTGGAAATTTATGCGTCAAGGGGCCACAACAAAATGGGTTGAGCACATGTTTTTTTGTGCTGCTCCTTATAATATCTACCTTACCTTCTACTTTCTTGTGCCTCCATTGTGTGTCTTCAAGTTCAAGAATCCTTAGGCAGCATTAGGTTTGCCTGAGTGTATGTGTGTGGAGAACATTAAGACACAAATAAAAAGTAAATTATGATTATCTAACCCGGTCCTTTGAACTTGTGGCCATCGATCCCAGTTGTTGACCGGCATTTATATTTTAAAGCTACTTAGCTAACTAGGGACAAAATGCCATAATTTTAAATGTTTTATCTGGTTAAATGGAAACTTTTAAAGCTTACTTAAATGAATTGAAAACTATTTAAATGCTTGCCCTCGTTTGTAGAAAATAAAATTTGCTCATATAATTTCGGCTTGTTTGGCTTTCGGCCAACGGCTCGCTGTGGGTGTGTGTGGGGCGTGCATAATCGCTGATTAGTGTCTACGTGTGAAACGGGAGGATATTCCAGACCCGGCTCTTGGTCAGCTCCCGGCTCACCCGCTTCGGACCTATCCCCAGGATCTACCCGCCGTCGCCGTCGCCGCCGCTCTTACCACAAACAAAATCCACAGGGCCTTGTGGGTCATAAATTCGCATTAGAAGCAGCACGCGGACGTGAATTGGACGCTATTGCATCCACTAATAAGCAGGACGCATGATGTTATCCCCGCTGTGGGCGTGGCTCTTGGCAGGACGCAAAAACACACACCGCCGCACAAAAAGGACTCATACGCACGCATAATGAACTCGAGCTCAACGCAAGCGCTTAACTTAATTAAAAAGTGCATTCTATGGGTTCGCTCTATTTTGAATCCGTTAAACGGCCAAAACAGGCACGCAATGTAACCAGAAGAACTCGAGGAAAATTGGTTGGTACTGGAAATTTTCGCATATTTTTCCGTGAAAATATATGTATATTTTCAGCCATTTTCAACCCCCATTGGGTTGGAAAATTCTCCTAAAATTTACGCTTCAGCAGACACAACACACACACACACTTCAGCCCCCCTTCATGTCTGCGTCTAGTTTATGGCTGGTACTCTGCGTCGTCGAATTTTGTGCTGCGAGGATAATAATATCAATTAAAACTCATTTCGATTCTGGGTTCCCCTTTATAATGCAATCACCTTTGCTATGCCGCATAAATTTAATTAAATAAGTTATTATATTTTAATTGGATTTTTGTTATGCAAATTGTTCACTTTTCATATAATGTTTATTGACCTTTTTTGTGCCTCCTCTGTTTTTTTTTTTTCGGCTACTGTTTGTTGTGTAGCATTTTTGTTATGATAACACACAGGGCCAATTAAAAGTCGGATAAATAATGAAATGTCCTGTAATAACAGTCAACTGACCTTTGACCTGTGAACTGAAGCAGTAATTTGCTGTAATGCGACACTTTAATTGATTTTTATTCCCATCAATTTATTGGAAAATAATAATTGAAAAGCAAAATGAGGAAAAGAGTATTCGAGCAGATTGCAGGACAAAGTGTAATTTGATGAAATCGAATAATTTGACATGCCGAACGCTCATTAAAATATATATACGAAATGGGAGAGAATTTCAGCTTAAATTGAGTTGAAAATAAAATGTAGGAGTTCCTCCCTCCTACATTTTATTTCCAATTTTATTTCCATTTTATTTTATATATAAAATAATTTTATAAAACTATGCCTTGAATATATAAAAGAAATATTTTTCTTTACGAAATCATAGTAAAAAGACCCAACACCTCACATAAAAGTGGTCTTAAAATATATTTACCAAATAACTTGAATTTTAAAATGTTTTAAAAATGATTTATTTCCAAACATAACTCATAAATATATGATGCACCCATTTTGTGCTCTTTCTCTGGCTTTAAGTTATATCCCTCGTATGGCTTTCTAGCCTTCCATTTATCAGGTTTGGTGAAAAATTTATGAATTTCTGTCTAAACCACATTCCCACTTTTGCCATTTACAAATTAGTTTTTCAGGGGCCCAGGCCCTGTGCGCCATTCCTTTACTATTTCTAAATCATTGTCAGTGAAATAATTTATGAAAACTCGCATTGATTGAATTTCAGCTGACAGAGAAAATTGCAGGCAGGAGGAAAATAGAGTAAAGGGAAATTCAACTGGCCATTGGAATTCGGCAATTGAATTTTCGGGGCTCATTAATTTTAGCCTTGTTTGTCATTGACTCATCATTATTGGCTGTGAATATGAGTTAACCGTGCCCTGTGGGTTTGTGGCCTTCATTTTGGCTATTGATCAACTGTCCGTCTGCGGTTTTTCCGCCTTTCTGCTTTCCATATTCCCGCTGCTTTTGCTTATTTTTTTGTTTGTTGAATTTTTCCCCCCGCATTTTGCACATTTTCAGAGCAATTAAAATTGATTTATGGTGTCGAGACAGCCCGCAGCTCCAGTCAAATGCACTGTGGGCCATATATGTATATCCTGGCTTTGGTACTTTGCAGCTGGAGGAGCTTTGTGGGTTTCCGTTTCTTTTTCGCGCTGGACAAGTTTTTGGCACACGCGTGGCTACTGTTTTTATTTCTTTTTTTCTCTTGGTGTAATTAGGCGGAGTAATTTATTTTTATTACTCTTCATTTTCAGGCTGTCCACTTGGAATAAGAGGGAACAAATTTGTCAAGCTACAAATTATGTTTGGGGTCCCTTGTTCTGTAGGTTCTCCTTTTCCAAATTAACACAAGGAAGCTGCGTAGCAGGATTTTAATTAGAAGCGCTTTAAAGTACATTTTCTTAGGCACCTGAGCAGTAGAACCCTTTTTTTCCTACTCCTGCGGTCCCTTTTTGCGGCTTGCCTGATTTGCTTTGTCCATTTAATTGGCTTTAACTCTACGTAGGTTCCCTCTGCTTCTCTTTTTCTTGCCCGTTTTAGCCACTTTCATTAATGTACTTGGAAAAGAAATTCACGCTCTGACGCCTTGGACACTCATAAATGATATATAGCCACGGCCAAGGAGGCGGCGTTCGGGCCTGGGCTGTTAGCAAAGTTTACGGAAATTCAAAGCGCACAAGAAGATGTATAAAATTCGTTCAGAGAATCATTAAAAAGTATTAAGGAGGTGACCAAGATGATGAGCAACAAAAAAGCGTAATTTATGGCCAAATTAAACGAAACTAATAGGAAAAGCCAAGTGGGGTAGGCGGGTCCTGGGCATGTCCTTTTTGACAGCACCTTCCTGCTGGCTGCTAGCTGCTCTCTCTGCTTGCTGGTTTTTATGAAGATGGACACTTGTAATTCATTATGCGCTCAGTGCCGCAGCGCCTGAATCAACGGAAATGAGTCCAGGACAACTTGGCTGCTGCTCCTGCTGCTGCTGCTGTTTTGGCCATGTTAATTTTTCTTCATTTTTAAAGTCTCTGTCCCCTCCCTCGCTCACCCCTCTTCGGCTTAGGCGCTTATTTCTTGTCAAGTTGGCAGACTCGTTAGTTAGTTTTGCTAGAATGCCTCGGTAATTGCTCGCCCATATTTTTGTTCACCAATTCGAACAGCGGTGGAAAGACAACGACATCTGGCGGAGTTTGGTGAAGATTTTCCGGGAAAATTCCACGAGTTTAGAGAAGGAAATTAGCAGGGAAATTTAAAGTCTGGTGAAAAGCTGTTGGGAAAACTTTTCAAAGAGTAACTAACTTGGTTAACTTGGTAAAGTTTACAAGAGTTTGCTAAGTGTCCTTAAAAAGCTGTTGGTAATTTGTTAAATATGTAAAATGTAAATGAATAAAATGGAAATCATTTTAAGGGTTTAAATCTAGAAATAATTTCTAAGAAGAAGTGTAAAGACTAAAGCTTTTTTAGAACAAATTTATAGGAATCATTACAGGATAAAAACGATACGAAATTTCATGTGTTTGTATATTTATATATTATTTCTGTGTCTAAGAGGATACTGCTAGGATTTTTCTATTACATCTTTTTTACTGCATTTTTTTCAATGGATTTTCTATAAATTTTCTATAAAACTTCCTTAAAATTCTGTGCATTTCCTCCCAAAAGCTCTCAGATTTCATTTCCGCTTTGAACTTAAAGTTCGGAAATAGCTGAGAGCCAAAGCTATGCCTCTCCTTAAAGCTCAACATGCGCAATGACTGCAAGCAGCCTCCCAAAGCTGAATCTCAACCACGCTGGACCACGAGTCCTTTTCTCACGTGTGTGCCAGGGTTTTATCACAACATTTAATATCGGACTGTGCAGCTTGTTTTGGTGTCAGTTGGAAACTTTCTGGTGAAGTGTTCGGTTGGCAATTTTTACTAAGGACGAGCGGGCATTTTGGCTCGCTCCTTTTTATTATCTACGCTTTTTTGGCCAGCTATTAACTCCTCCCTCTTGCGCCATAGTGACAATTGTGCTTGGGTTCTTGTTGCTTTTAAGGCCTCAAAATCCCCCAAGGGAGGCGAACACGGTGCGTATACTTGTTGTAAAATAGCAAAAGAAAGAAAAAAACATTTGGAAATACCGCAGGCGTGCGAACCTTTCAACTGGCACCATCATCAATTCGGGGGTCCTGTGCCGCAGAGAGAACGAGGTAAAGAAGGATTTACCTGCGTGGCCTCTGTAGGTCAGTGTTATAACGATTCGCTGTCTGAATGTGGCATACTTTTGAGCGCCACGATTTCGCATGACTGTCTGACAGCATTCAGGATTCTTTATTGTCCGTGTGTGCAATGGTGTGTGTGTATGCCGCGCGTGAGCCTCAGAATCAGAAGGATTGTGCCAGTTGTGTCAGTGTCTGTGTGTGTGAGAGTGTTACTCGGGGGTTTGCAATTTCCGCCATTGGCTTTGTGTCAAGTCACTTGGCAAGCAGGCACACACCAACATGAGCACACACAGCGGGAAAGGATTTTAAAGGACACTAGGAAAAATAAATAGTTACTATCTTGAAGAAATTTAAATTCTGATGGTTTAATATTTAGGTATTCGAATTTCTATACATTTTTAAATATTTTTGTTTATCTTTGGAAAAGTTCTAGTAATGTTAATAATACCACTAATTATGAAATAAGCAAAGAAACATTTATTTAGTGACTTATTTTGGTTGAAATAAATTATTAAAAATTTTAAAAACATCAAGAAAAGTAAATTCTAATTTAATTCCATGTTAAGTATTATTTTGGTCCCTTTTTTTAGTATTTATTTTTAACTTAATGAACTTATTATAATAACTGTTAATATAAATATTAATTTGAACAAAACTTTCGTAAATTTATAAATTTTAAAATTACCCACTGATTTAAAATATTTTAATATCCTTTTTATACTTATAATAATAAATAAAATATCCTAAATATAGCCTATTTTCCCCTGTGCACCTTTTAGCCTTATTTACATTTGAGTGCCTTCTTGATATTTCTAGGTCTTGCTACTGACCACAATGACAAAAAAAGAGAGAAAAATGACAGCAAAAAGCAGACTATCCCAAATTCCCCGACTGTCAGTCTGTCGGACTAATTGCATTGTCGGGCTTTTTCGTTATTTTGCATGTAAAACAAATTCGTGTGGTGCATAATTTAAATATTTGGCCAGGCCAAATTAAAATTTAATGCCACAAGTTCTGCGGAGGCTGGCTGTGCTGCTAGGGATTGTGAATTGTGAATTGTGCTGCTGCTGCTCCACTTCTTGTTTTTATTTTGTTGTTTTTGGGCTATTTTAGGCCCAGCTGAATGCTTGTTATTTGCCCCCAAGGAAGGGCAATAATTTTGCCGTTCAATTAGGTTTAGGCAGCAACAAATGCGAAAAGTCAAGTTTCCTTTTTTTTACGACTACTATAAACATAAAAGTTCTCCCCAAAGATAAACACACACACACACACGCATGCCCCAAAATAAAATACAATCTCGCACAGCCTCACAGCCACGTGTGTGTGTGTGTGTGTTTGGCATAATAAGTTTTGATTTGCTTTTATTCGCTCTTTTGGACCATGGCACTCATATTTACCTTCTTGACACCTTAATGGACAAAGGCCACGCACACGCACAGAACAGACAGAGAGAGAAATCCAGGAAAATGAAATGAAAATGTTCAATTCACCTATCCCGTCAACGCATTTTGTTTATTTATCATTCATTTAAGGGCCAAGAGACTGAGAAAATGGCCAAGAAATCTTTCTCGGGGTTATCGAGATTCGGAATGCCCTAAAAGCAGGGTAACCAAACTTTGCAAAGATTTCAGCGAGTCACTGTGTGCTCTGGAATTTTGTTTTTACTCGGTGTAAAATAAATACTCTTACTATGAAAATATATATTATTAAATAACAAATCGTTTTAGAAACAGATTATATATTTAAAACATGTTGTAAAATGTGGCTTAAAATGCTTAACTCAAAGCTCATTTTAGAATTTAACAAAAATTTGCAATTATTTTATATTTTTTGTATTTTTAATCTTAACTTGTTTCTTTTTGTTTTAACAATTTCTAATATTCAAATTCCTTAGCTTGTTAAGTTTCCTTGAAAAATGTTATCATTAAAACACCATTTCAAAGTTCTTGGAAAAACTGGCCATACTTGGCACTCCCATACACAAAGTGTATCAAAGAGGAAATGGCCAAATGCCACGGTTGTCATTGGTTTGGCATTGGGTTATTGCCTTTGGTTTTTGGGCCGAAAATACGCAGGCCTTTCTGGCAAAAGCAGATGGCAAGCTGGAACTGAGAATGGGAGAGAACTGAGAGGTGGAAGATAGCACTGGGAAGCTGATGTGTAAAGGATATAGAAACCGAATGGAGGCAAAAAGAAAAAGCTGCCATGTCATCAACATAATGACGGTGCAGACAAGTTGAATATGTTTCTTGGGCTGGGACCCGGTCTCCTTGTTGTTGTTGTTGCTGACCTGCCCTTTGCTGATTTGCTGTGCGGGCGCCACGCTGCGTATACTTGTTCTGACATTGATCGAATCGCATTGCCTACTTTTTGGGGCCGTCCGAAATGAAACCCAGGCTGGCTCCTGCCTCCTGGCGGCTGTCAGTCCAGCTTTTCCCGAACGCTTGGCTGCGCACTTTAGCTTCTGTCATTGGCTGTCAGTTGGAGTCCAATTCATTTCTCTTCAACTCATGCCATTAACCCCTCCCCTCCTGCCCAAGCTTTGTGCAATTGCAACTTTTGTAGGAGCAAACGAAAAAAAGGAGGAAAATATGGGAAATGAGAGACGGTTTTAAGCGTAATGCAATTGACACATTAAATGAGCTTGCCACAATTGAATCAGTTGCAGAACAGACTCACTCTACCGCATTAAATATTCCTTTCATTCTTTTAATACGAGATTTAGCTTTATTTTTTTCGCTCTGAATCGACTCAACGAACTGTGAATAGTTATTGACGAGAATTACGGCATTAAGTGCCTTGCAAATTTGCAAAATTCCACATTTAATGTTATTAAAATATTTATGGGTCGCATTTTATAGATTTTCCGAGCGCTGAAAATATTTGCCAGCCATAAATATTGACAAATGAATACCCAAAAGAAAATATATATTTTCTTTGTCATAAAAACAAAATGGTTGCGTTTGGTTTTTCTTTATTTTTTTTTTATTGTATATTCTCTGTATCCCCCTGATAACGACGCGCATTCAGGCGATCCAAACTGTCATATATATATGTATATATGCATTTATGTATATTGATTTATGGGCTAGGGTTCGCTGTTTTTGTCATCTGCTCTTCCGAAAAGGCGGCACAACTATTTTGAATGCCACAATTTGTCACAGAACAAAAATAAAACGAGGTGAGAGGATTGCCCACTGCAATTCAATTTAACGTTTTTGCCAAATTGTTGCCATTTTAAAATATGAAACAAGCCAGGCGTGCCAGCCAGAAAATACAAAAACCGAGATGAAAATAATATAAATAGAAACAGGGCAAAAGCTGGCACAACATTTTTCCCTATGGAATATTTTGCACGTTTTTCAGCCGGAAAATCGTTTCGGGCCATGTCCATGAATGTGGGATAGTTGCTGTCTGCCAAAAACGAGGGAGAATTTTTCAATTATTAAAACAGTGAGTAGGGAAAACAGCTTTGTATCCTTTCTGGTGAAGGAAAACAAGGAAATCTATCAATAGCACACAGGCAGACTTAAAAACCCAGGGGCAACAAGCCGCCACATTGCATATAAATAAAGTATAAGGCGGAAGGCTTCAATGGGGGAAAATAAATAAAAAAAAAAAAAAAAACTGTTGCCCTTACGAAAACTTTAGAGTTTATCTCCAGCGGTTATTCACACCTATGAGTGTGTATGGCTGGAAAATCCCAACCACGAGTCAGCCAGGAAGAGGAGCAGTCAGTGGCAACCACAACTCAACTCGCTCCGCAGGATGAATGACAGCGCCAGGCTGAGTTGACAGCCCGCCAAAAACTTAATGCCAGGAGAAGCGAGACAGGGACCTCTTCTGCTTTTCACAACTTTGACTCGCCAAGTTGGCGCATTTTGGGGGGTTTTTTAGGTTTTGCTAATCTGCAAAAAACAGCAACGCCCAGGCCAAGTCCCAGCACCGAACAAAGATAACTTAATTCGCTTTACTGTGTTTGGCTGGCGAAAAAGTGCAGCTAAATGAAAATGTTATGCCAAACTTTTCGACTCGCTTGGCTTATGGAGGGGAAAGATTTAGACGGCGCTCAACTCCTAAATAAAGAAGGAAATGAGCTAAAAATTGTATGGATCAGAGGAACTGGCACGAATTTCTAGATTTCTTTCACTAATGAACTAAAGTAAAAAGGGGATAAGGATGATTAGAAAAGTCTGTAGAAAGTTGTATACGATTTGCTTTAAAGTTTGTTAAGAAAGTGTGGAGTTTTTAATTAAGAAACTCTTGATTATCACAACTCTTGATATCTTGATGAGAAAATCCAATTAATTTAATATTAACGAACTTAAATTCTGTTTGCCTTCAAATAAAAATTGGAAAATAAAATACCTGAAAAAAGGTAATGAATTTTTATAGATAAAAACATAGCCACACATTTATATATTTATACGACCCCCATAATGAACAAAAATCTATGGATCTGGAGTATATATACCTCCGTGTTCGAGTTTTTCAGTTGCTCGTAAAGTCTTCATCAATTCGCATTTAAGGCAAGCATAAAAAAGCGGGAAGTTGTCCGATTTTCCCCCTGGCTTAATGAGGCAACACGGGACTTGGTCCGGCGACCGACCTCCTTCTTCTTCTGCTCTGCCCCCCCGAACGTTTCGGCTTTTTATGTTTGGCCATAAAATGCGGACAGCTCCTAGCACTGGACGTGGACGTGGACGTGGACGAGGACAAGAGGACGAGGAAGTGGTTGTGGATGGGGCTCCATTAATTATGCAATGTCCGACTGGGCCGAAAAAGCCTCAGCAGAGCGACTTTTCCGGGCTTTTCCGCACTTTGTAGCTCGTAATGGGTAACGGATGAGTTGGTGGGGGAGGGAACAGGACACACAATTTGCATTTCTCATTGATTTTCCAGTGCATCATTAAAAATGCATTTAACGCAGAGTGGAATACACTTTAAGCATTGTTCTTAATTAATTGTTTCGTGCGGTGAGAGCACAGCCTTTGCGGTTGGTCAGGCGGCATTTTCCAACCGAGTAAATATAAATGTACGGGTAGGATCTCCCATGATTTTCCTCCACTCATAACAGGAGACTCGAACTCGAACTTTTGGCCGCTTCTGTTTCTCTAATTAATGAAATGAAAATATTTGCATTTCAACAAAAGGAGAAACGTTGGTGATGTCCTGATGAAAATTAAAAAAGTTTTCACTCAGAAACACACGAAGCATACTAGCTATATATGTATTTTTATATATATTTATTTTGAATTTTTTTTTTTTGTTCTCTATTTGCAGAAAGCCGTTAAACCATCGGCAGCAGCGCCCGCATCGCCAACATCCTTGGGCTCTCGGGATGCAATCTACATCGATGATGATACCATTGAGGGCTCCGGCGGACGTGGCGGGGTAAGTTGATCATCCTTTTTCACATATAAATTAGTTAATTAAATTTTTATCACGCTCAAAAAGAGTTTGCCTTGTTAATTTAGTAAGCTGATCACAAAAGTGGGGAATCTTTTTGGCCATTTGCATATTAGGAGAGTCTGCTGGATTCTTTCACTTGCCAAAGTTTATGTAAACACGGTTTTTTGTGAATATTTAAATTTTTGCAGTTCGGGGCTTATGTTTACCTTTTTTGGGAGGGGTTTGCAGCTTTGAAGAATAATGGTAGTTTTTAGGAAAAACTAAATCTGCATAGATTAAAGTCTAAATAAAATTTCTGCCACATAAGCTGGAAGCTTTTAATTTTTTAAATAAGTAAATATGTATTTTCTGCTGAAAATAGTTAGGTGTTTATTAAATCAATGTAAGTGCTACCCAACAAAAATAGGATACTTACATTTTATTGAGAATTATGTAAAATTATAAAGGTTTATTTAAATAGATTGAACATTTTTATTGTTTCCAAATCTTTAATTATATTCTTAGCAAGTTTTACCAACTTAGAAATGTTTATTAAATTTAACAAATATTATAAAACATTTTAGTAAACATGTTTCTTAATCTTTATTGAAATATGTACATAAAAACATACCATTTATTGATTCACCGTATCAGGCATAATATTCAATTTAATATCCCCCCAGTTTAAACCGCAATTTTATTAGCCAATTCTGTCTGGCTTATAGCTCCCCTTTATTACCATGCATTTTTATGGCCGGAAATAACAGGATTGCAAAAAGTGTGGAAACATATATATATGCAAAAGTTGGGGCCAAAAGCTTGTTACGCAATCAAAACTTGACGTTGGAAAAACTCATTTGTTTATGCGCATGAAATGTTAATGTTCAACACCTTTTTTTTCTAGCTATGAGTGTGAAATGTGTGCAGGTTTTTTTTATTTAATTTTCTCTTTTTTTTGTGAAATGTATGTGCATTTGGCATGTGAGCGACATTTGTTTGAAAGTTTTTTGACATCGCTGGGCTGCTTGTTCCGCTCAGGACGCGTCAATTGTTGAACCACACACACACACTCATCCGCTCACTTCCGCTCACCCATACTTGTGTGCACACGAAGAAAAAAAAAACTAATTAAAATGCGTGGCTGACATTGCGGCGGCACAAAAAAAAAAAAGAAAATACATTCCCCAAGCGAGTAGAAGTAAAAATAGAAAAAGTTTAATTAAATTCTTTGGCTTTTTCACTTGTTTTCCTTGGCTCGTTTTGGTTTCCGATTTCTTTCCTATTGCCGCGCGAATTTAATTAAACATTTTGTGCTCTTTTGATGGGTGGGAGGGTTCCACCCAAAAACAAAAATAAAAAAAAGTAAAGGGGCAAAGAAGGACCAACATAAATAGAAAATTGAGAGAAACTTTTTCGCGGAATTCAATCAGCGAACTCTTACATGCGGGGCACGTTGCATACTTTATCGAGCCACTGTGACTAGATCAACAAGAGTCGCTTCCCTCAAAAAGCTATTGACTTAGGCATTAATTTTGTATGGAAACTGTGATTCTGACCAGGACATTTAGCCTGGGATTTCTGTCAGCTTTGTGTGGAAATAAGTAAATAAAAGCCCTTTAAAAGGGATTTCATTTTTATGCTCAGGGCTAAAAGTTTGGAACTCTAGAAAGATTTTTATGTTAGAGATAGCCTTATTATGTGACTTTTTTAACTCTCGGAAAGTTTGTAGAAAGGATATATCATTTTATATAAAATAAAGAAAATATATAAGGAATTGTAAACCCCACCATTTAGTGCCATAGTTCCATAGTTTTCTGATTTCCTGATTTTTTTCTAGAATTTTTTTCTAGTTTTCTTTAAAAAGGCACTGTGGCATTTTCTAATTTCCCTTAAATCCCCAGTTTCCCCCTCCCCCTAAACCCGATCCCCGCTGTACAATCTCCGCCAGCCGTTTCTGTTCCGCTTTTTGCACCATTTCCGCTGCGGTGGTCCTTCTCCTGGCATGATGTCCTCTTGCTCCTGTCCGTCCGAATGTGTTGGCATTTTTATGTTTTATGCAACTGACAAACGTAAAAGCGTCTCCCATGTGCTGGATGTCCTTTCATGCCAGCTCCTTTATTCTTTTTTTTTCACATTCCCTCCTAATTCTATCTCCTCTTCTGGTGTTTTTTTCTCTCTCTCAAAAAAAGAGCAAAGTAAATGCAATTTATTATGCGCTCTGCTGATCTTTTGGGCCAACTACGGCTACTTGGACTCTTTAAAGTGATTAGGCTAGTGGCTTGATGGATTCCCGTGGTCCGTTGAGTCATCCATTGCCTCCTGGGGGATTCATTATTGTATTATTAATGGTTGGCCGTTGTTTCTAGCTCGCTGACTGAATTATGATAGATTCGCAGATTATTCAGTCAGAGTTCTAATATGTCATTCTACTTGGCTGCCAGTTAATCAACGCCGCATGTGATGATTAATGATAGTCATCACTCGACGATGGATCGGGGAAATCTGTTGTTGTCTGGCAGACATATCTACTTAAGGGTTTCTGAGGTTTAAGCTTTAAAGTTAAGGCCCTTTTGTTTGCTTGCCTAAGCGCCTGTTTAAGCCAATTTTTGTGGGACGTGTCAACAAGATAATGAACTTTTGTTGTGCACTTTCCGAAGGTGTATGTACGCATACATGTGTATGCAAACATATGCATATGAGGCTGTTGACTGGAATTCGGTTTGTTTGTATGTAATAAGCTGCATGCCATGCACGCAGCCAACAGCTCAGCACCACTGAGCACACACACAAGTGCAGAGAGAACAAAAAAAAATTTTAAATTGTAATATAAGTTTACAATAAAAAAATTATTGGCTTAAATATCAAGCTTGATATTTAAAATATTCAGTTTTTTGTACAAGTTCGAATTTTAATACATTTTTTTGTATAAGAAAAAACGGTCACACTAAGCCAAGCCTACCAAAAAAATAATAAATAAAACGAAAAACGAAGAGTTAAAATCAACTAAGTTTATATTATTTCAATTTTAATTTTCAAATTCAGCCTCTATAAGCTTTTTTTTTATTTTCCTAAATCAAAACCTCAATTTTCTCTCAGTGCACTTTCGCACACACTCTCACGCAGCTGTGTCCCATTGCATTTTGCGGAATGGACAAAGCCTGAGAGCGAGCTTGTCGTAGGTCCTTGTTGATTAATAACGTGCACATGGCGCACGTGTTTTTGTGGATGGCCAAGAGGAAAAGCCTTTTTGCATAACACACACCACACTCACACACACACATACACAGCACACTCTCGCACGTAAGCCCCTGCATTGGTATTCGTGTCGCATAGAGAGAAATGCGCATTGACAATAAATTAACATCGATTGACATGGCTAGCAGGGAATAATGGAACAGGCCAGAGCAGGAGGGGAGGATGTGGATGAGAAGGTGGCCGTTAGCAGGGCTCCTGCCCGAAAAAGTGTGCCACAGAATGTGTTGTGTAAACAGGCAATCCCAAACAACTTTGATGATGTGGTTTGTGGTAGTTCGAAATATGCTGTAGCTCCCAGCTCCCAGCCTGTAAGCCCTGTATCCTGCTGGAACCAGGATACAGCATCCACTAACCAGTATCCCGACGCTTGCCTCCACTCTGCCTGTACTTAAGTACGTGCATATAATTTCCAGCGCTACGTTGTCGTACTCAAGCTGTCAATATCAGTTGCTTACATGGGAATTTATTGGTGACAGCTCCACATAATACATAATGCATGCCCAACTCCCCCTGCCACACCCCACGCACACTCCTGTCAACTGTTAGAAAATGGGGGTTCTTAACCGATAGACATTGAAATTTATTGAGATTGTATGTGTCTGTCGCAAATGAGTTTATGGGCCATGCCATGATTCCCCTAGAAAAATCCCAACCAGACTTTTTAATGCCCAAGAAGGATATGTGTGTGTGAAGGGGGTAAAAAGTTGTGTTTGTGTGTGTGTATGTGCGACGCATCCTATCCTATCCAGTGCCTTGCATTCATTACTCAATGTCGTTCTGCTTTTGGCTAGCAGCATGCGAGTATACAAATGATGCTGCATTATTTCACATAACATAATTCCCCCTTCGCGCCAAAGGAAAAACCAAATGAATCCCTCTATAAACAGGGGTAACAGCACCCAAAACAACATCAGTAATCCGAGGCCAAGCTGTGGGGCCAAACTGTTTTTCGCCTCTGGAAGGATGGCTGTCTCCTAGCTCCGTTTTTATGAGACATCTGTCGCTGTCTGTTTTGTGGGTTATTGCGCATACGCCACGTTGCCGCAGGCAAGCCCTGAATGCCTATTGAATTAGACACCCCAAGCACGACCTATTCGAGACCAGCTTTGAGTTGGTAATGGGATACCCTTCAAAGGATGTTTTTTTCTATAAAGGTAAAGGCGTCGTTTTTAATAAACAGCTCATTTGGGCGGTAAATAATTATGAGAGATTAAACAAGTTTTAAAAGCGGTTAAGTGTGGGGAATACCTTGATTATTTTTCTGTATTTTATATTTAAATTCCTCTATTTTATATATTTTTAAAGGTTCTAATTGACACAAAATTCTTTGACTTTATTTCCCAGTGTTTGCATTTTGAAGAATATTTATTGACTTCACTCGACTGTAAACTTATTTTTATCTTTTACGTTGCACTCTAATTGATATTCCATTTATGGCAAATAAATATTAAAATTCATTATTCCTCCCATCCTGCAAACTAGCTCAGTTATTTTAGTCCTCACTTCACTTAGTTGTGCAATCAAGGGATTTTATTTTGCCGCTATTTACTTGGCAAATGCAAACTGAGAGCCAAAGTTGCCATATCACCTCGCATAACAAAGGAATTCAGCTTTTGGCAGCAGTGCTCAGCAGTGTAACAACAATAACAGAATCGAGAATATCAGAATAGAAGGTTGTTGTGCCTGTGCCATTCGCATTTGTATGCGTAAACACAGACAGTCGAAGAAGGGGAGGAGAGAGCAGGGAAAACCCGTGAGGGGGGAAAACGGCTGGGAAAACTGAGACTGCTGCTGCCATAACATTTTTGGAAGCCAGGCTAAAAGTCATTGTCAAAGTTGACGACGAATGAGGGAAGGATGGAGGGAAGGCAGGCTGTGGATGCCTGGCAAAATGGCGACGATGATGATGGGGGCGTTGTCGCCATTTTGTTTTCTCTGTTTGTCTCAAAACGCTATGCGCATTGTATTGCGAGGAGCCAAGGACCAAGGACCAAGGACCCAAGACCAAGGAGCTCAGAGCTCAAAGCACTGAGCACCCTAGTCCTTGCGGCTTCTCTCGCACATGCATTATGTATGCCAATAAATTCGCTTAACTTTACGACAATTTGTTGCTGCAAACCCCAGCCATAAAATTCACTCGCTTTAAACTCAGATTAGGCAGCATTATATGCAAGGGATAAAGCGAGGGGGGGCGGCCCCATAATTTGATTTGAGCCTTTCTATCCTCGCTTCCATGCCTCCCAGGAAAGAACCCAAATTGGTTTTGGCCCATAAGTATCTTTGATGTGGCTGCATACATTTCGGCGATTATCCTGGAATTTGATTAGACCACCTCCATCACTGTAACCTCTAGGTTTTCCAGTTATCCTCTCCCCATAGCATACCACATTGGTTGTTATTGTTTCGGAGGGGGGCAGGATGTACTTCAATTAGTGCAACGTTCTGTGCACCACAACTGCACTCGAAGCACCTCAAAACTCGAATTACCAACCAGTTGGGTCTTCCCCCTGCAGCACCCCCTCCAACATTTTGCATTGCAAATCCTGACCAGGTAAAATGGGGAACGCTGAGCACACAGGCCAAATGGATAAAGGGGTCCCTTCAATTATGTAGCTCTCGCCGGACCCCAAAACTGCTTGAATGACTGACGGACTGACAGGCTAGCCAAGGCAGCAGTTAAGAGAACTAGAGAGAGAGAGAGTCGCGTCTTGGGTCAGGTCCTGTTAAGGATTCAAGAAACTGTTGCCTGGTTGAAAGAAAACGATGAAATGTCTACGCTGCTGCTGCGGCTGAGTTGAGCAGTTAGTTCTTCTTTTCTATACACAGAGAATAATGGTTGAGGTGCTTAGAAGTGAAATAATATTTTAATTAATTCGGAAAGAGTTAGGAAAAGTCTTGAAATATATGTAAAATAAATATATAATAAGTTATTACAGCTTAAAGTATTTAAATAAATAATTATAAACTGTACAAGTAAATTAAAGTAACTTAAAGTACATTAATAAATATTTATAATTTGTAAAAGTAATTTTCCATAAAATTATATATTCTCCCATGATAGCTTAAGATTTTTAAGAATATTTTATGGAAGATACCTAGTTTTATGTTAGGGTTTATGGAAGACCTAAGCAAACCTTTTATAATTTCCCCAACAATTTTTCTCTCTATGCACCTGAAAAGGCCTCCCTTTCTTGGAGTCTCTTTTAACTGCCATTTGTCGTTTGTCAGGCATCTTGGGGTAGTTGGGAAAACCTAGAGGAAAGGAAAGGAAAGGAAAGGATCTCCTTGGCCGTCTCCGTCTCCTTTTGCCAGCAATTTGACTTGTAACCGCACTCTTGAGTGTTGCATGCTTTTAGGCGCAACGTGAGGCGAGTTTGTTGAACCTGACAGGAGTTCTTCATGTTCTTGTCCTGGCTTTTCATTTTTCTTCTTGCCATTTTGCTTTTCCTTCTTGGTTTCCTGCAAAATTCAGAGTCCTGGGTCAAGCAACTGCCATGAATAATTCAACATTGGAATTCTTTTTGCAACTTTTTATATACATTTTTTTTTAAAGGGTGTGGCACAGTTGCCAAGTTAATTACATTTGTTGCTACGTGCTGCCGGCGATGATTGCATTTCCGAACAGCTGCATCCATCCTGCTGCTGCTGCTGTACCCTCAATCTCAATCCGAATGTGGTCACAAAAGGGGCGGAGAAGGCGGTTCTCCCGTTGCAAGCATCTCATGCATATTTATTTTGATTGCAAAATGTTTACAATGCATGTGGCAAGGTTAAGAGGTCCATGGTGGCAATGCGGTTGAACCCCCGCCTCACCTCCCAGCTCAGGTCTCACCTCAATCAATCAGTGTCACAATGGCGGCTTGATTAAATGGATAGCATTATGCCGGGGTGCGTAGGGCAAATAAATGACAAGCCTTTCCATTCAGATTTTGATTGCATTCATGCCTGGGATAGTGAAGAAATGAGTGGGCACACAATGGCAGGTGGTAGTGTGTCAGGTGTTTTCAATGCAAATTGTTACAGCATTTGTCACCTAATGAGAAGCAATTGTGAGCATCTTGTGGCCCAACAGGTCAGGGTATTTGTTCTATAAATAATTCTACTTCTTTCAAAATTTGTCTCACATTTATGTCTATTAAAACCCTTTTTGAACAATATTTTTTATTTTAATATTTTCTTAATGGAGTCTAGTTTAAGCCTGATTTTTTTCTTCTCTCTTTTAAGGAATCTTTTACATTTTTCCTTTATTTTCCTTGTACCTTGCCGTGTGTATATTCAGTGAACAAATTTTTGCAGCAATCAGCTTAGGCAACAATTATGTGCATCTCATCGCACAGTCGATCACACTTTGGTCCCCCCTGGGACCCCTTTTCTGCGCACCCACCTTTTTGTCTGCACAAACCCCTATTTGGTTTCCGTTCCACATTTTCTACGCTTTTCTCCGCTTTTCGCCGGCTTCCTATGCTTTTCTTGCCCGCTTTCTAAGCTTTCGCAATTGACTGAGCAAGAACTGTTTGAGCCACGCCCACCAGCATTGTCGCTGGCTAAAAGGGGCCCAAACCCCATGAGTTGCATTAAAATTTTAATGATGTGCAACGGTAACAAGAAGAGCAAGAAGGGGGTGGGGGCGGGAGGAAGGATCAGAAGGAGCTGGAGGAGCAGATGAATAACTTGGAGCAGCAGCGGTGCAGGCAGTCAGTCAAGTTTTCAAAGTTCCTTTGGAACTCTGCTCATTCCTTTAACTCATTCTCCGTCGGCCAGGATGTGTAAGTGTGCGTATGCTTGAGCTTCACTTCCCTGGCTTAGTCCTGAGTCCTGAGTCCTGGCATCAACACACATTAAGCCTGATGTGGATGCAGCAGCAGCAGCGGCGGCGTCTCCTCTTGCTAAAATCCACCTCCTTGTCTTCTGTTCGAGCAATTAAAATGCAGAAACTTTAACACTAGATCCTGCCAAGTTCTACACTAGGAAAAACCTTCAAAGAAATCGTCCTAGTGTTATATTTCAATTTTTTTTAAATATAAAAATTGAATTGAGAAATTTAATAACATTTATATAAGTGCCTAATAATTTTTTTAATAGAAGAAATTGTAACTTTGAATATTTATTACTATATAAATATCATTTCAACGTTTTAAATTCGCAAATAAAATATTTTGTGATATAAAATAACTTTCTTTTAATGTATAAAAATATTTAAAAATTATTTTATTAGCCAACTACTGGGGACTTTTATTGGTTACAAGATATTAAAGTTTAGAAACCAAAAATGAACCTTAAACTTTTTAATAAAAAAAGGTTTAAAGTCTTAAATAACTATTTCAAAATCCTCAATTTTCTCCTCTTATCTAAGATAATATTATACTCTCAGTGTAATAACACCTTTTAGCTGCATTTTATAGCCTGACTTGAGCCGTTCAGGGCCCTGTTTCCAAGTGGCCGTAATGAAAATGTTGCCTTATTAGCTGCAAAATGTCTCACAGCAACAGCGGCTTCATATGCAAATTACTTGAGGGACTGAATTAAATATCCCCCTTCATCAGCAGCCCCTCTGACATTTCCTGCAGTTCTCTCTACCATTTAACCCACATTTTCCACACTCCTCTGGCCTGCTGATCAATTTTGATTAGGCCAAAAAGGATACCGAAAAAGGATTAATTATGCCATAAGTTGCAGGCAGTGGGATGGCCAACAAGTTGAGCAGATTTTGCAATTAGCATAAGTAACAAGTAATCCGGAAACTGGAGTAAATGTTAAAGGCATACTTTTCCTTCTGCCCGCCCCTAATGAATTGCAGGTTTTCGTGTTTTGCGGCGCCCCTAAGCTCATTTATTAATTGCCAGCCGCAGAAGTAGGCCTTAAAAAAAAAGGAGCAAAAGAACTGGCTTTAAAAATGAAAATTATTATTTATGGCGGGAACCGGGTGGGTTGGACTACAGCTAACACAGATTTACTTTCCTGGCTAATGCTGATGATGCGGCTTTTAATTTATTTGTGCGAGAGCTGCGCAGGAAAAAGAAATATCATAAAAAAATGCGGCGATAAGAGAGAGAAAAAAGGCGAGTCCAACAAAAAATTAAGGAGAAAATGGCAAGGAAAAGCCGCCTGGGTGCGGTTTATTGATTTTTCCGTTTGCTGATGAGCTGGAACTTTTGGATTTGTTGAAGCAACGCAGGCAGAATTGTTGCCGACGACGACGACGACGAATGATGATAATGATGATGACGATGGCATAGCCACCACCATATAACCCTGATGTTGCGGTGTCCAAGGAGTACGCTTCGCTGCGTTTTGCCGCGTTGGCAAATTTTTGTTACTCCGAACAGGAAAAAAATATATCTGTGTCACTTGAACACGAAAAAATCATTAAAGCTGCCGCTGCTACGCAGAAAAAAATGCTCGTAAATAAATCTCTGCCAGCTGATAAAATGCCAGAAAAAAAAAACACCAGAGGGATAGCCAAATTGGCTTGTGTCCGGATCCGGATTCGCATCCGTTAAAGGTAAAATGATAACGAAAAAAAAGCCGTGAATTAAGCAAAAGTGGCGTTCTTGAGCTTGATAAACGATGCACTTTTCCCTCGCTTGTTTTTTACGCTGCAATGCAGCTGCCAATTAAGTGCCAAATTATGCCAGAATGCGCCCACTTCTGCTCTTTATCCTTTCTTGTAAGGCGTGGCATTGCACAAAAGACAGTGCAACAGTGCCAGTGCCAGTGCAACAAAGGGTTGTTCGTTGAAGAGTTTTGCAGATACAAGGAACTTAAGATACAAGGGGAAGTGGCAAGAGAAAAGGCTAAGCAACAATAAGAATAACCAGAATTGTTGTTAGCAGCCCAGCACAAGGCCACGACACAATTTTCCCTTTGTATCTGTGTGTGTGTGTGTGTGAGTGAAAGTTTTCAAAACTCTTGAGAGGCATTCAAAGGCACAAAAACATGGCGCTATTTGGCCAAAACTTTTTCAATTTGCTGGCAAGAAAAAAAGGGCGAGATGAGGATTATTTTTGCTGTTGCTCATTTGTTGCATTTAAAAAGCAATTATTTGCAATAAAAAGCTTAGCAAGAAATGAAAGTGCACTGTAAATAAATGGGAGTATATAAAGGAACTGATAAATAAGTAAAAACAAAAGCAGAAATGCAAGTAAAATATTTTTAAATATTTTTTTTGTTATTTTAAAATTAAAAGTATAAAAACAAAAGGCTGTTTAGTTTTCCTACTTGGAAATTTTGTAGCTGCAATTCTGGCAACAAAATACGTTTTAATTGTAAAAAAGTTTAAGCTGTAAAAACGTAATAAAATTAAGCTACAAGCTGTTATTATTTTCATTAACATGCCACCTCCATTAATTGCTAATTTATACAATTTTCTGCCACAAGTGTAGCTGTTTCCCTCACACCCCAAACACAGTCCTTATCTGTCTGTAAACGTGTTTCTCTATTTTTGTCCAAACCCTTTCTCTGAAAACCCAAGGGATTATATGCCTTGTGCCCCCATCTAAATGTAAATGGGCAATTGGAAAATAATAAGTGTAAGGGGGGGAAAATAGAAAATGATATCCTTGGCCGGCTGAAAACTTGTCCATCTCCTACATATTTACGAAAAGTTGTTGCCAAAGCGATAAAGCAAAAGGAAGTGAGGGAAAAGTTGGGAGAAAAACAAAGCGTAACGAGACGAATTTTCAATTTCGTTGTATAAATAAAGCCGTAAGTTATCTACCAGCTGGAAAATTGAGTTTTCCCCGAGTTCAGCACTCTTTCTCTCTCTGTGCGAGAGTCGGCTTAACATTTTCTCCTCACATTCCCCGGTGGGCCAAAGTTGCAAGTGCATGTAAATAAATTAGGATTCTCCCATAGAGCCCCCAGAAGAGATTCCTTGGAGCAATTATTGAGCAATGCCAATGGTAGAAAAACAAAGCCGAGAACACAACGAAAAACGAACGAACGGACGGCTGGGGCCATCAATTTTCCTAGGATTGCGGTTTCACCTCCCCCCAGACAGACAAACTTTGGCCATTTCCTGCAGAAATAGCCATGCAAATGTTTAGCAGGCCACTTGGATACGGAAAATGTAGCATTCACAATGCGAAATTTTCGTGTTTCCCAAAGGAGGAGGAGGAGGCGGAGGAGCAAGGGGTAGCTGCAGAGAAACAGGGTCAACGGAAAATGGTAACGTACAAAACTCGGGCAAAGTGAAAAACCCCAAAATAAAAAAAAAAAAAAGACCAAAACTTCTTGGCCTGGGCAGGGATTTTTCCAAATGTTTGCCAGCAACTTGGTCAACTCGAGTCACGCACTTTGCGAACATTGTCAAATCGACAATTTACTCGTTAGCAAAACTTTTTCCCCGAGATACCAAGTGCGAGTCCAAGCCGGCGAGCTGCTAGGGAAACTTTCTGGCCAAAAACAGGCTCCTCAAATTGAAAGCTTCTTGTATTTAGTTACGAAATTTATTTACAAAACGAAAGCCGTACAGGATTTGGGCGGGATTTGTAGCGCCGCATGTGTGTGGGTAGATTGTAGCTGCTGCCTGAGTCTGTTTTATGATGGCAATACACACTCGAAATGGAATTTCTGGCATTAATTATGCTTACCAAGATGTGGAGAAACTTTTCCGTTGCTTTCTCTCTGTAGTATTTTCCCCCATTGGCCATGACAAGTTCGTGTAATGTTTGGTGCAGAAAAGTCGAAAAGAAATGCATTGCACTCGGCCCTTGTTGTTTATGCATGAAACGTGCCTTGCAACCATTTGCAACTCCCCAGCCTTTGTTGTCTTCTTGTAAGAAAAAAAAAAATAAGGAAAAGGAGAAGGAACTGGTTCGGAGGGAGTGCTCTTATTTTTTCTTGCTTTTCTCCCAGTTGACTGACACAATTTTCGCTCATTATGGCAGCTTGCGAAGGTTGCTCTTCGCCTGCCTTTGTCTTATTTTTTTCATATTGTTTGCCAACTTATGCTATACATATATAGTGTCCCTTGCCCCTTGCCTTGCTTCTTTTTTGAACTTGGCAGGAAGAAGTTTTTTAAACGCTTTATTGAAACAATTTCCGTTTTATGGAAATTTTTTTGCCAGCTTTCTTGCAGAAAATATATATTTCATTTTCGCTGTCATATATCAAAATGGTGTCAAGCATACGCCATGTTGGCCAGCCAAAAGAAGCTGCCGGAGCAGCAGCATCTGCCAGTAAATGCAAATTTAATGCGGCATGCAAGTGGGGAAAGGCATATCCCATTCCATTTTGCCTCCATTTGGATCCTGGCAGCAGGTGGCCACGTTGAAATGACATCATTTAAATTCATGCATGACCCACATTGCACCTCAGGTTGGGCGCAGCAGCAGCAGCAGCTGCAACATCTACTTTCTGGCTTTCTGGCTGCTCCATAACCACCCACTTCTTAGCAGCCGCCTCGTGTTTTATTAACAAAGCAATTTATTGCATAAATTCACATTGCACTCGGTCGGTTGGCCACAGTTGCCGCAGTTGCTCCCTCCCATCGATCCTGTGGGTTCCCGGAAACTGTTCTATCCTGTCCCTTTTGGGGACAAAAAAAAAAAAACTTTTGCTCGTAAACGTTTAACCATGAGAACCATGAAAATGCAAGACTGTTGAAAATTGTGCAGTTCATGAGTAACCAGAAAAGTTGCTAAGTACTTTGTTGAACAGAAAAAATGGGTACTAGGAGAAAATGCTTCAAAAAAAGAGCAAGTCATGGGGAAAATGCCTTGTATATTAATTAAAAATATCTTTAATCATAATTCTAAGAGTACAAAACATTTTCCTGCCTTTAACAACTTTAATACTCCTCAGAAATAATAATAAAACGAAACTGTGCGTGGCTGATGGGCAACACTGCATTAAGTCCTTGCAGCTGGCAGGGTTAAGAGCCTTGAAACTGTGCCGAAAAGCATGCAACAAATGCTGTGCGGACTCTGCTCTCTCTGTGTGCCAAGTCATGCGAAAAGCTTGCCACTCGCCACTTTCTACTTCTACTTAGTGCCATGCCCCATTTCGCTGACTGCTAATTGCTGCATAAATCAAGCGGCAAAACGACGACCAAGCCAGGCAGGCAGAAAATAAGAGAGAGGAAAGCACGAGAGCGCTTTAAATAAACTCGGCCAGAACGAAAGTGTTGCAGGCGGCGGGACAAACACTGCTTGTTTTTTTTTCAGCCACACCCCACACCCCACACCCCCAAAAACCCCATCCAGAGCCTCGCTGGAGGGATATTTATGAGTGCTTTTGGTCAAGCGTTTGCCTGCCAACTGTCCAGCACAGGATGATATATGCTGCGGTGTGTGGGGTTTTTGAGCTGGCAACGCTGCGTATACGCAATACGCAAATATTTTAATTAAATTTCAAACGAATACGATACGATATGAAATGAAATGTAAGCAAATAATAAACGTA
Organism: Drosophila ogumai; assembly: GCA_018904815.1. NCBI lineage: Eukaryota > Metazoa > Arthropoda > Insecta > Diptera > Drosophilidae > Drosophila > Drosophila ogumai. The sequence goes on along the minus strand of JAEIIJ010019378.1, from coordinate 11,702 downwards.
GCAGGAGTCCTTTGTAGGGATCTTGGGAATATTCGTGGTTAAGTTGGGCTGAAAATATACTTTTTTAATTAATTTCAGGGAATTTCCAAAGGAAAATCAATTGAAATATAAAGAATCTGATAAATATAAGAGGTATCCTTACAGTCTGCCCCTCAACCATCTGCATTTCCTGTTCTTTTTTTTTAATTCCCGTATTTGTTGAACAAAAGCAACGGCGGGCCCCCCGGGCTTGTGTGCTTTCAATTTTCGGTTATAACTGCCGTGGAAAGGACGCCCCGCCTGTTTGGTTAATCCACAGCCGTGGAAATGGAAACAAATGCTCAAAATATCCACTGGGAAATTAAATTTAAAGTCAAACAAAAGCTGAAATTGTAATTCCCTGTCATTCGGAAGTTAATTGTTTCCCCTCCGAGGCGGCAAATCACTCAATTTGAGCTCGTTGCCATTACTCACGCTCGTTGTCGGCCTTGTCTATACATACATATATATAATGTAATATATGTTTTCTGGGCATTAAAATCTGGGGTTGGGGGTCAACAAGTGTCCTGGCCGACTGTGTCTGGCCAAATGCCAAGACTCCGGGGCACGGCTTTATAGGGCATTTCATAACGCGTGAAGAAATTCAATTAAGTTCGTGCCGGCTTCTATTTTGGCCACTGTTTTTATGGCCCGAACAAGCGGCGAACGAAATTAAAGTCAATAAACAAGAGCTGCCGTCTGCGGCCGGGAATTGTCTCTGTCATTCTGTTGGCCCACGGCTGTCTCTGGTCTACGGTCTCTGGTCTCCGGTCTCCGGCCAATTGGTTCTGGTCACAGTTGTTGTGGCAGAGTGTCCTTTTTCCCCTTCGTTCCCTGCCGCTCTCCTGTGTGTGCGGTTTCTGTACTCGTTTTGGTGCGAATAAACCGCAAAAACCCGTCATAGTCCTCACTCAGTCAGACAATGGGCCACATGAAGTGGATGACATGGCCCAAGGGTTGCTGTCGATGTCGATGCGAATGCGGGGGAGCCCTAGCAGCATCTCAAATGTGAATGTAGAGCAACTCAAGGACACGGCCCTTGCATAATTTTTAATGGAAAATAGCTGCCATTTGTTGCGCACAAAAGCGCTCTTTATTAAGGCGAGGCACTGCGGGAAAAGGCTTTCTAAATTAGAGTAAATTTTCTTGTTGCTAAATTGTTTTATTACTGAAATCCACTTGAAAAGCTATCCTTATTATGCAAATGTCTCTGGTTTAGTCTTATGGCGTACTGTACTAATCCGTTTTTTACCATCTTAATCTTATTTACAGATACACGAGGATCTAGAGAAAGATCCAGACTATTCTGGCTCCGGCTTTGGACCCGATGACGAGGACGCCGAACCCGATCAGCACTCACACACTTCGCACAACACGCGCGTCTCCCAGAACATTGGCGGCGGCATAAACAGTAAGCATAACTCGAACGACAACTTCGGCAAGAACAGCAAGAACAGCAACAGCGACCTCATCTCGAGTAGATTCAACAACAATAATAATCACAATCAGATCGACAACAGCCAGAATATCAATCTCAATCAAAATAATAATAATCATCAAACGAATAGTGGCACAATCATTGGTAGTAGCACCACAGCGAATAATAATAACCACAATATCAACATCAACGGCCAGAGCGGCATCATCAGTGGTAGTGAGAACGGTGGTCATAGCACCGGCATTAATTCAATCGGTAAAGATCAAGCTAGTCATGTAAATGCAACATCAACAATGACACTCGTTGGTGTTATTTCCACTTCTACTTCAACCTTCAACAACACACAAATTCCAACAGTTTTAACAATCCCCAAAACCGATACAAATACAGATACAGATACAAATACAGAAACAGCTGTAGCCAGAGGTCTAGATAGATTATCCGTAACAGTCACCGCCCGTTCGAGTTTAGTTAGTAATTATAGTAGCATTAGTAGCGACCATCCATCCAATTCATACACAACAACACCAACAACAATCGCATCTCTATATCCAGCAGCTCATTTACCACCACAAACCTCATCCACGACCTCAACAACAACAACGACAACAACTGTTCCAACAACCACCACAAAAACCCCGTCCACATCCTCTACAACAACAACAACAACGGCTACACCAACAATCGCAGCCAGTACAACAACGGCAACGCCTCCCCAAGTCAACTCCACAGCTCCAGTCACATCCACGAATCAACCGATATTCCCTGCCTTCGATAAGGATCTCGATTTGGCAGCTGGCAGCGGCGATAAAATCGATGATGATGACGAGGACGATGATATTTTCGGTGCTCCCATCGATGAGGAGATCGAAAAGGATGGCGGCGATATCGATATCGATCGGCCAATATCCCAAACGCCAGTGCTTAGCGGTAAACCCAAAGACGATAACGATAATGATAACGATTACGATAACGGGGATAGCGATGATGGCGACGATGACGGCACCATTGATCTGGATGGCGGCAACGAGGAGGAGGATGAGAATGTGAATGGCGGTGGTACTGGCAGGACCAGTACCGGTGGCAACGATGGAGATATCATTACAGAGCGCGGACGTCAGTGGTTTTTATTTTTAACCTTATACTTTCTTACTTGTTACTCTTTGATTTCTTTCACCTTTCAGTTTATATGTTTGTGTAGTTTTGTGTTTTATTGCTGCCTTTGCTTACCATCACATTTATTTAAATCTTTGTGTTGTCCTTGTGCACATTATTACTTTCATTATTTGTCGTAAAAACTGCTTTGCAAACAAACAATGCTTTTTCAGCTCTGCAATTGTGGTATTTATTTAATTATTAATTATGGCTTGTAATTTTTTGCTATGGTTTTATGGGTTTTTTGTGCACAGAATAAAAGAAAAGTCAATGAATTAAATATTTTATATTAATATTTACTATTCAAGCTTTTATTCTGTGCACAAGCTTTGTTTATTTTAAGTAGTCTGGCTTTATTTCCTTGTATACTTGCTTTGCTTTCATTGAGTAGTTGGTCTCTCTGCACTTTAAGTACTTTAAATTACAAGTATTTGTTGGTCAAATTAAGTTTTACCCTTGGTATGTGTACATATATAATTTACTTTATTTGTCGCGCTCTGAGAACTCTACGGTCAACGCTGCGGGTGTCCTTTCTCTCTCTCTGTCTCTGTCTCTGTCTGTGTCCGTTCTCTGTCCCTGTCTACACACTGACCCAAAGGACATAACAATTTTATCACATATTTGAACGAAACACACCCACACAATTCATTCATACGAGTTCATTAAATCATTTGCCTTGCTCTCTGTTCTTGGCATTCATTCGATTGCGAAAAACTCCCGCAGAGCGAACACAATTTCACTGCGACCTCCCCTGCCTCCCTCATCGTTCTTAGTGTTTAGTTTTTAGTGTTAACCTTAAGCTAGTGTTAGACTAAGTCGAGTAATTTAAGGATATTGTTTAAAAGCTTTTATCGAGCAAACAAAAGGGACAGGCCCAAGACAAAGACAAAGCCGAACAATCGATTAAGCTGCAACACGGAAAACACTCCATCAAAGGGGGAGGTGTCCCAGGACATTCTGCAATTCTTGCCCTAGGCATAAAGTTCCATTAACACTGTCCCGATCTGAACCAGAGCTCCGCCTCCTGCAGTTTTCAAAGGAAGCGAATGAAAATCGCACTAAGCCGCGCTGTGATTTTCAGCTTTGTGTTTTTCCGGTGCGGGGTGTTGGGTTGGGAAAAACACTTGGCGTGCTTCGCAGGCACTTCAAATGAAAAATCACCAAGTCCTGGCAATGGCAAGGCTCCAGTGTCTGCAGCCCATTCCTCGTTGTCCCTTTTTGGTGGGCGAACTCTGGAGCGTAACTGTAGCCGCTGACTTGAGGCATTGTTGCTCTGGCAATGGTTTTGTGTGGGGACAAAACACTGGGAAAAAATAATATAGTAAACAAGGAGACAAGAAATTATAGCATCTGAACAATATATATCGCAGTGAAAGAAAGGAAAAATACTTCGGAAAACATAGTAAAAATCTTAAGATATTAATGAAAATATATTAAACAAACCAAAGAATCTTTGATTTTTTGGTTTCCCAAACAATTCCAACAGTGCACACTCAACCTTTAGCATCACTGCTATTAATAGACCTAACCAAAACCCACACCGCACTGTCAGAATCCAAAACATGGCCTAATGGCCGTCGCAGGTTTGGTCTCCATTCTATGGTTTTATGGCTTTGATGTTTGCTTTGCCATTGCCACGGCCACAAGCACATACAAGGCACCATCAATATGGCCAAAACTGAAGCACTGGCAATAATTCTGCCATAATTGTGCGCAGCTGACCACACCAAATAGTACCTCCCCTCCCGAAACAACCAAAATCCGGGAACAAAGTGCATTTTGCTTTCGAAATCCACAGCAGACAAGACACATGGAAGGCACCTTTATTGGCTCGCAGCAAACACCGAGCAGAACAGGACAAGACAATCAGTCTGATGGCAAAGACATCCCGACCAAAGAAGCAATCTAAAATCTCTAGCCAGCCAAGAAATCCATTTGCTCTTCTGCCGAATAGAAACAGCATTGAAAAGTAAATATTTATATAGAGAGGGAGAAGTAAAGTTAAAGTAGGAAAATTCAGCGCTGATTTCCACGAGTTTGCAAGGCGCATATAAAATCAATTTGGAGGGGTTTACACGCGAGGGCCAATTCAAGGAGCTCTCGTGGGCATTACCTAATTAATATGCCGCCCCTTGAGGCACATATAGCCATGTGTCTGTGTGTGTATAGGACGAGGGCTAAACAAGCAATTTGTTTGTCTTAAGCTGTGCGTGTGGAATGAGATCCTGCAGCTTAGTGTGCAACATGAGGGGGAGTCAAACAAAAGCTGGGCAAAGAACAAAGCACTCTCACACACACATATTGGTTCAGGAATAAAGCCAAATGCAGGGGAAGTCTTGTCAATTAAATAAAATTTAAACTCTACCCGTTTGACAGCCAATTGCCTTTAAATTTGGCGCTTTTTTTAGGCTGCTTGCCACTTGCCTGTCAGATTCAGCGAACAAAAATAATTGGAAATAAAGGAAAAAAAGCAATTTCTAGGGCAGCTTAAGTCGCAGCAATTGAAATTCCCTCGCGAATTTGTGACAATTTCCCTTGGCAGCTTGGAAACTTTTTTCATTTCTAACAAAAGTTAGCATGAGATGAGCGGCAGTAAAAGTTATAAAATATATTTCAATATCTCAAAAGGACATTAACCTTTCTATAGACTAGGACCTCAGGTTAACCTAAAGCTACCTAGTTAAGTTATACACATTTTAGCTTAAGTTCCCATCCCCCCTTTTGGTAGCTTATGTACAGCAGCTCGACTAACATTAAGCCTTGTAAATACTGCATAACAACTCATTAACACACGCACACTCTTCACACACACACCCACCCGGCATACATATAACACACCCACCTACTCAGTAAAACCAATATTTACACTCGAATCAATTTAATTGAATACCCACAAAACACACAAATCGAAAACAACAACAACAATCTCTCTCTCTTTCTGTCTCACTCACTCTGTGTTTTTGTTTGATTTTGCTTGCACGTCATGGGCATAAATAAAACCGGACTTCCGTTCATCGTCCATCTCGTTCTCACTGTCGTCTTGTCTTTCTCTTTTATTTCTGTCTCTCTTGGCAAGCAGCGGGCGCAGGTGATACCAACGTACACGGGTTGGACCCCAATACGAACGTGAATAGCCAGCCCTCCGACACAAAGAGCACCGATCACAGGCCCAACGGCAACGAGGTGGTCATCATGAGCGAGGACGATCGCACGTCGAGCTTCTTCTCGCAGCCGGGCATCCTGGCTGGTAAGTATTGGATAATAATAATATCTTAGAAATGGATCTTGATCTTGAGAAATGAGCATAACTTTTGTGTTTTTTTAAATTTGAAAAATTTTAATTAAACTGGTTTTAAATTCCCAATTAAGATAAAGGTCAACACTGCGTATACGTAATTTATCCAAACAAAATTTGGGGTTGGAGAAACCTCGATAAAATTAAATATCGTTAAATATTGATTTAAAGAATGCGAGTTTTTGAGGTCTTCTGAAGGGCATAACTTGGCCAAATAGCCACTGATTGCCAAAAGGGATATATATTTTGATTCGTTATTAAATTCTGAATTATCTAACATTAAAATATTAAGAAATAAAATTTTTTAAATTTTGGCCAATTTTTTAAGATTTTCAAAGGGGTAACATCATTAAAATTGTCAAAAATTGATAAAAATTTTAATTTTCAAAAAGTTTAAAATAAGTATGCAGATTTTTAAACCTCATGAAAACTAACACAGAAAAGCTTTCCGAATTGAAATTAATGCTTTTTTGGCTTAGTTATGGGTTTCTGAAATATCAATAATTATCGATTTTTATTAAATATCGAAAAACATCGATATCTGCAATCAGCCATATTCCCCACCTCCTTCAAAGATCCACCTTTAATAATCAAATAAAACCAAAGTTGTAATTCGTTTTAATAATTTTTTATTTGTATTTACAGCTGTCATTGGCGGTGCCGTTGTTGGCCTGCTCTGCGCCATACTCGTGGTGATGTTCATCGTGTACCGCATGAGGAAAAAGGACGAGGGATCCTATGCGCTGGACGAACCCAAGCGCTCGCCGGCCAACAATTCGTATGCGAAAAACGCGAACAATCGCGAGTTTTACGCCTGAGATAATGGCACGGCGCGCAGGTATTAAGTTGGCCACAGCGGCCAGGAGCGGGACCGAACTGCAAGGACGACGAGGGCAAGGACGACGACTGGATGAGGGCGGAGTAGCGGTGGAGGAGAGGCGAGTGGCGAAAGAAGAGCGACTGGGTTTGGTTGGGCTCAACTGAATACACTGTGCGGAGTGGCAGTGCGATGTCATCAGCAGGACCACTGAAACAAGGATAATTCATTGTCCGCAGCAGCAGCAGGAGCAGCAAAACTAACACACAAAAAAAGAAAAACAATTGAAAATCGCAAAACATTTTCAAATCACACAATTTTTCGTGAGGGGTAAATAAAAATAAAAATCAGCGAAATAATAACAAAGGAAAAAGAAAAGAAACAAAAAAAAATTGAAAACTTACCTGTAAGTTAATGCAAAATATGCACACACACAGACGGACAGGTGACTCTCTCTGCGTGTGTGTGTGTGTGTGTGACTTTTCTAATTAAGTAAGTTTTAAGCGAGAAAAACAAACGGAAATATCAAATATAAATTGCAAGTAAATCATGCGAAATTTAATATAAATATATAAATAATATATTATATATAAATAGTGAAACCAATATAAGGGCGGGCAAAATTAAGCGAATTAATTATGAATTACGAGTATGTAGAGCAAACGCGGACGGAGAGAAGAAGGAGTAGAAGCAGGAGCAGAAAATTGAATAATAATAATAATACCTATAATAATAATTAAAACACACACACACGCGCATCCGACTACATAGATGTAAAGGGCAACTTTCGTGCATATTTGAATATAAATGTATGGATTATATATGTTAGCTGAATAACGAAACGAAAGCGAATTGGATACATCACGATTATCTCTCAATAGACCCCTCAAACACACACCGCACACCACACTTAACACACTCAACACACACTCTTTATTTCAACTCAGCCGTGTTTTGTCACCATTAATTAATTAATACAAACAAAGTCCAATGAGAATAATTATTATAATTATGAATTGTGCGGCACATGAAGCAAACGAAAATCGATGCATAAATGTTTTTAAGTTATACATAAGAAAAACTATGTAATTATTAGTGTAATTCCTAAAACAAACAAACAAAAAAAAGAAAAGAAAAAAACGAAAAATACTAAAACAAGCAAAGAACAGAATTACGAAACACTCTGAACTCTGAACTCGGAACCTTCCTGGCAACTTTATACAAAAAGAATTGAAATGAAGACAACTATTTCTACTTTTTTCTACAAAAAAAACCACGATGAATATTTATTGGAAATTGGTAAAATCAAGCTACGAACAGGAAATGAAATTGAAAATGATAATGACGAAGAGGAATCGTTATGAATGCAATTGTACATTAATTTTTTGGGTTTCCCATTGGGTTTTCGAGTTATTCGAGACTTCCTTCGCTTGACTCAACTGCTTCTTCCATGGCTAAGAATCAAAATCGGATTAACGCATTGATTATTGTGCATTTATTTAGTTTTTACGTTCGCTGTTGTCTCACACTGACAATTGTTTAGTTTTGCAAGCAAAATACAAAATACAAAAGCGAAGTACGAACGCCGCAAATCATAACAAAACAACATGCAATAGTGAAAATTAATTGTTAAGTTTACCGCAAAATCCATTAAAAACGCCAGCCAGCCAGCAGTCCAGCAACAAATGTTATAATCACAGCCACACACCACTCACACACACACACACTCAACCACAACCAACAAATTAGCTGCAATACTTGTTTAATTGTTAGTCAACCAATAATACAAAATATTCTCTCCAACTCTCATGCCATATTTTCATTGCGAAAGAATGATGAAAGATAAAAGAAAAACACAAAAAAAAAATGGAAACGAAAACGAAAACTAATATATAACATTTAAGTATATAATTAGCGACATAAATCAATTGTGTGTGTAACTGTGTATAATGCATAAATAATGAAATCAAACTACTTTGACAGCAGAGAGCGCATAACAAAGGGAAATTCGAACATCATTGCGACACACAAAACAACAACACAATTTTCCCCATGCTCCCCCCCTTCCGAAAACCAAAACTCACACTAAAAACAATCTGAATGCAGGATGCAAACAAGAACTAAAAACATTTTTCCGTATAACTCACACACAACTTTTTCTACACTGTAAAAAACGCAACCGCAACCTTAAACCTTTTTTTGATATGTACTGTACAAGTACTATGTTTGTGTCCTATACTCTCTCGACCCATAGTACGTTTTGTCAGATTTTACATCAAGTTTTTTTGCTACTTTGTAAGCGTTTAGTTTGTTAGTTTTTTTAAAAATGCGCTGAATGTACTGAGAAATTGGTTTTGATTTGCTAAATAAAACTGGTATATAAAACTAATTTAAATAAAATTGTATAGTCTTTATTTCCTGGCTGGTTTTGCCTTACAGATTGGCCTTCATCAGGGGCTTAAGGTAGGTCTCGAAGGACTTTTGGACAGGCTTTTGGTTCATGGTGCTGCGCTTGGCCGAATCAAAGAGCCGGGGATACACATTGCCATCGTAGCTGCCTAGAACGGAGTTCAGAACGCGATCGTGGAAGTCGAAGCCATCGCAAATGGCCACCGCATTGGGTCGGAACTTCTCCAGAGAAACCTCCAGGCGCTTTTGCAGGGACCTCAGATCGGCATCACTGAGGTTGATGAACTATAACAGGGCAGGGAGATTTTTAATTATTAATAGTTTATTATTATTATTTAAAACCTGGCTTACCCTCAAAATATCATTAAGATTGTTGAGCACAGTCTGGACCAGGAAGAGCTCTAGCACATTCTCCAAAACCTTGTTGAGAGCCGCTGAACGCTTCTGGGCCTTGGGACCTGTGATTTGCTCGAGGAATGTCTGGCACACAAACTGGCGGCCATGAAGCTGCATAAATTAAGTTAAAAAATGTAAAAATAAATATATTTATGTTAAATATTCTTCAAATTTGTTTACCTCAGCAGCACGAGTCAACTCTATGCCCGTATTGTTGGCCGCCACACCCTGAGACTGACCGCTGGCCATGCGTTCCGCTAGATTCTCAAAAGCAATGCGGGTTTTTCTACAATAAAAAAATCTCACCATCAGAAATTAAAGGTAAATATCCAAGTCAAACTCACTGGGCTGCCGTGTATTGCAAAGCCTTGATGATGCACTGCCAGGAGTTGTCCCACTTGGGGAACTCCTTCAGCTGCATGGAGCTGGCAAAGTAACCATAAGAAGCCGACACAGGCTTCTTCTCCACAAAAGCAGCCCAGGCCTTGACCAAAGCGCGACCAATCTGCAGGAGCAGCACTGTGTTCTCTCCCTCGTAGGTATAGGCAGCCACTGCATTGCCATAGATATTGCTCATGTTGGCAGCCGTGAGATAACCATGTCCACCAGTGGAAAGACGCAGTCTCTCAATGCCCGCACAACCGTCCGTGGTGCAGAGAACCTTCAAGGCGCAGGACAGGATGTGCATGTCGGGCAGGCGATCGAACTTGCCGCTGTTGGCCTCCTGGACCGTCTGGGCATACATCTCCCACATGTACTCCGCAGCCAGATGATAGGCCATGCCAGTGGCAATCTCGGGGAAGAGCTTCAGGCGCTGAGTAACATGATCAATGATCTGGGGTTCGGGCTGACTGCAAGTATAAGCAATTAAAAAAAGAATGGGGGGAAAATTGTCCAGCAAAACTCACTTGACCTCGATGGGACTCTGTCTCCTGACAGCCGAGTATCGGGTGGCTATGGTGGCCGCCTCCAGCAGCAGCGTGGAGTTCAGGTTGACTATCAGGCAGCGAGTGTAAACCATGGTCAGGTAGTTAACCCTGGAGGCTGGACTGGCCTTGAAGGTGCCATCGCGTTCCACCTTGGCGAACTTCATCAGCATGTTGGTGCGTGGAATGCGAACTTTGTTGAGTCCCAGGAAGCCTTGGTTCACCGCCAGCATGCCCAGCTTCTTGCCAATCTCGCCAATATCAATGCCAGGCAGTGGCATATGGGTCTCAGGATCCCTCAACGGAACAATAAACATTTGGACACCATGATGGACATCGGCGATGTACAGCTGGGCAACAACCATGGCATGATTGGCAGTGTGACCCACTAATAATGGAAAAATAATAATATAAACTTCGCAGTTCTTGGATAATCTCCAAGTTACTTACAGCCGCCGGGCCACCACTTGTATGCCTCCAAATTGGGTGTATTCAGCACAAACTCATCCGTTTGGGGGTCAAAGTCTGCACGGGTGGCAATGCCACGGACATTGGTTCCATGGGCCATCTCCGTTTGGGCATAGGTTCCAAGAATATTGCAGTTCTCCGCCGGCTTGCCCCACTTCTCCACTTGCTCAGGGGTGCCCTGTCCCTTGATCACATCCACAAACATGGTGATGTGGGTGGACACTGGGTGGTTAGAAGGAAAAAGTCCATGGCTCTGCACATTGAACAAGAATCCCCTGCAAAAAAGAAAGATAAGATATTAAAAGATAAGGCTTTAGAAAGTCTAGTTTGATTCTTACGGCCAGATATCAGTTCCACCAGGATTGAGTTTGTTCTGAAGAGCCCTTAGCTTGACGGCAGCCTCAGCCACCTTCTTGACACTGGAGTTGTAGACATCCTCGTGGGACATGTACTCGTGGTTGATGCCATAGCCATCCTCCAGATCGCTGAAGATGGCCTTTTCTGTTGAAAAAGTGAAAAAGAACAATAATTGAACAAGAAATCAATATTTTTTTGTAAAAATCAAATCTTTTAAATATCATAACCTAGTTAAAAATGCATTAATTTCAATTCGGAAAACTGTTTAATGCTAGTTTTTAATAGGTTAACAAATTAGCTTATCAAATTTAAAATTTAAAAAAATTTAATTTTCTCTCAATTTTTGACAATTTTAATGATGTGACCCCTTATATTTTTTTGAGAAAAAGGCGATATTTTCATTTTTGGTGAAAAATCGAATTT